>ML820171.1:0-18722 GCA_009831015.1 Picea engelmannii
AGAAGGGAGCCCCAAAGAACAAATCCATTGGAACTTAATGCAAAACATTCAAAAGAGAATTTCTCTGATACCATGTTAGATCTAATAAATATGCAATAACATATGCAAAACCCCATTGTGGGGAACATACATGGAATTTGGTCTTTTATTCCTCAAGAAAACTCTTCAATCTTACAAGGAAAGAGAACACTCGACCATATGGATGATCTATCCTAAGGACCCATAGGGTCTAGGCTAAAGATCAATACCATAAACCACTGCTAAGTCTCTCACACTCTTGCTCTCCTAAAGGGATTCCTTCACCTCTATTATATATGAGAAAGTGAAAGGAGAATAAATTCCATAATGCATGTGGGATAAACCATTTTTACAATATAGAGAGTTATTGAATAATAATTTTAAAAAATTCCATAGCCATGTAATCTAATACCACTAGGAAATCATTAACACATTCTAGCATAAACGAATTCTATATAATATGGTACTACTTGTCAGTACCAATAGAGGTGTACAAGGATGTCCTATGATAACCCCAGTTGTTTTCTCTCTGTGTATGCTTCCTTCTTGTTATTTTACTCATTTGATGGAAAATATCTATGTTTGTCAACATTGGTACTAGTATGTGGCATTCAAAATCACTTGTTACAAAATAGAGGAAACTTTCTAAAATTGGGATCTCCTCATAACTTTTGTAAATCCCCAATTTTGGGTATGCTCTACTAGTCAATATTGCATCTAATGTAAATCTAATTTGTCTACACTTATGAGTCCAAAATTTTATACTATAATAGAACACATGCAACGAACCACTTTATAAAGAAAAATTATCAAATTAAACAATACCTTTACATTAATTCTATTGAAAATCCAAAAACACAATTGCTCAATGATATGTTTCTTACATCCCAAGGAGATGTCTAAAGGTAGTCTCAATACAAGCCATCTTTGATTACTAGTTGGTAGTCTAAGAAAGTTATAGTTTATTAACAACTTGTCACAAAGAGACAAATTACACATTCCATGCATAGCAACAAATATGGATGGCTTCCTTTTCATAAAGAACTCTTTGTCATTGGAGTGTTCCTCAAATGAACAATTTGCACTAAACAAAGGGCACATGTAGTTATTTATGAACCCTGCAATGTTCTTAACTCAATAGGTTGTCATCAATGTTGTTAGGTAATTAGTTATTTTCATGCTAACAGATTCTTAGTTAAAATTCAGCCAAATAAATGCATGAATCTATGTTGATGGGTTTACTTAAAATACCGTCCACAGGTGTTAAGAAGCATCCCTTAAATTTCCCTAAAAAAAATTGTCTAGAAATAAAAAGTTTAGAACTCTTAAAATTTATATACAATTGTATAGTACCTCTTAAAAAAAAAAGAAGAATTAGAAACATTTTCACCATATTTTTTATATGCATTGACAAATATTCCTAATGAAAATTTTGTAAAATCATTTATAATTAAATATGTCCAAAAAAATTAAGTTAATGTTAAAAAGAATATTTAAAAACTTATTTTGGAACGAATGACAAATTTGTTTAATAAAACTTCCAAGCCATCGATACCACAATTACAAATAGTAATTATGTCAGTGGAATTCTCGAAGAAATATAGAGATGAAATTTGTCGAGATAATGATAATAGTATGAGATGTTGATAAGTTGTCAACATTACTAGAAGAATCTTTGAGGATGGTACTAGATATATGTTAGCCTATATTGAAAAGAGAGAATCAATATTTTTGAGGCAAATTAAAAATTGTCATCAGTAAGTAATGTTTTTTGTTTTTGTATAGTATGAATGTTTGCAACTTACAAATGTTTAATTACATTATCCGTAATGTTTTTTGTGATTAATATGAATGTTTGCCACTTACAAATGTCTAATTACAAGTAATGTTTTTGTGATTAATATGAATTTTTTCAACTTACATATGTTTAATTACAAGTTAATATACAAAAATGTTTGCTACTTACTCGTGTTCAAATAATAATAATTTTTATTTTGATTAATTATCTAAATATTTTTAAGTTCTAGTTCTTTGTTTTTTAATGATGCATTGGAAGAAAATCTACACCAAACATGGGTGTGATTAGTCCATATCAACTTACCAAACATTAATGCATCTAGTTAATATCGATGCACCACAAAAGAAAGGCACCAAAACAATTTAAATTGGAGCATCAATTTATTACACGCACCCATGTATGTGCATCTAGAAAATATCAATGCATTGTGCATCAATATGTATAATCACTATTAATGCACCTCAAAAGCCAAGAGCATTGCACCTTGACATTGTGATGTGGTTTATTGGTGTGGACATAGTGCACCTAAGCAGCATCAAGCACATCAATTCATGCAATAATATACACAACACCAAAATGTTTTTTATTTATGCATTGTAATTTATTTCACGCACCAATGCATATGCATCTATGCAATTTCAATGCATCAAAAAATGGTGCATCTAGTAACTATCAATTAACCACAAAATCAAGGTATTTTCACATTGTCATTGCAATGTGTTAATGTTGCCTAGTCACACTTTTTTTCACCTAGGTATTTTTTTGTGCAATCAAATGTGTTGCACTAAAATATTATTAATGTGAAATTATGTGCACCTAGTCACGAGAAATGCACCACCTCTGTAAAAGCAATTTTGGATTGCTTTGGCGATGAGTTGTCCTCGATTAAATGAACTAGGAACTAGTGTGTCTAGTCGACGTGAGTGAACTACCATAGAAGGAATGTTTGCTTTTTTTTAAGCAATGCATTAACATTGATTAGGTGCATCATCGCAGTGCACTATCCATCAATCAACTCATGAACACAATTCAATAAACACAATGCACTGAAAAATCATTTGGTGTGTTTCATTTAAAAGTATGCACCACATACTCAATGCATTACATGAAATGGCATGCACTATAGGCAATGCTCTGTGTACCATGTGCTAACCATCATTGCATGAAAATAGTTTTGGCCACAATAACAACAAAAGCTTTTCAATGTTTTAAAAAAAAGCCAAATTATTTATACAAATTGGAAACACAAAAGATGGTTGAAAATGTAATAAAGTTGTAACAAATAAAATACTTATTTTTGCTTCATCACGGAGGTATGGTTACAGTGAAAAAAGAAAAAAAAATTAAGAAAAAAAAATTAAGAAAAACAAATTTAGGGGTTATGAAATTCCTAATTGAAATAAAATTCATTTTGGATGGAGATTTCTAAACAAATGTGCAATTTAGAAGCAGGGGACAATGGGTGAAGGGTATATGGAAAAAAAAAATGAAATAGTTCTTGAAGGACATGGAAACACTAGTCAATAGTAAAAATGAGAAATTGGTTAGGTAATTTTTTTAACCCTGGCATGGTGCACCTAGGACACCGACACACTAATGTGTTAATACTAGTATAACACTAGTGTGTAATAGCATTATAGAACATTGATAACAATAAACATAAAAATGGTAGGTTTTTTTTTAATCATTAAAACAATTAATGAAGGACCTAATTTGTAAATCACCTTGGATATTCCAATGGTCGGCTCACCAAAACATATCCAAACTTAAAACAACTACAATGAGCCTATGCTCAATTGGGCAACTATCTTTTTGTATTTTGATGCTTTAGTAAAAATAAAAACACTGATTTAGATATTTAACTATTGTGAAATATGAATTGGACTATAATAGAAAAACCACACAATGGAACACAAATATTTGCCTTGAAAACCCATATAGAAAAACCAACATTCAATGAAGGATTGTGCCTTCCATCTTCTTACATTATGAAGATTACAATACCGATTACAATGTTATTGAAACTTAATGTGAATCTATGAGAAACTATGGTATTCTACAACCCTCTACAATAGGTTTCGATCTCTATACTCTATTAGTATATCCTCCACACTCCTACTCATACTATGGAACAATAGACAACTAGTGAAAAGGTGAACCATTTTCCCCCATTTTTTGAGGTTTTTGATAGTAGAATTAGGATTAGGTTTAGTGTTTTGAAGCCCTATTGGAACCTCCATGATTCTTCTATAAGTATCTAGTGGATTCTAACATGTTATTAACTCCCCATATTTGAACTATGGTGAGCTTACGTGGTTGTTACTTGGGCATGTGGGGAATATTTGGACCATCACCTTGTTAGGGCCATAAATTTTTTGTACAGATTATATTTTAGGTGCATGATAGCTAGTTGGAAATATCATAATGAGAAGAGAAATTTTCACCTTGGATAAGGGAAGCCCATGGAAACCCTCATCTAGCACCAGGCCAAAAAAATGTTGTTTAGTGTTGGCTTTACTTATTCTTGCTAGGGGGTTAAGGACCCATGGTTCGTCAAGATTTACCAACAAAACCCCAAGGCGTCAACATATTCAATATTCAATTGGGGATTGAAGAAGGTCTCATCCGAGACGCCATGAGAATCACAAATACTATCAGTCTTGTGTCAAATGTGAAGGGAAAACACATACATGAAAACCTATGGGGAATAAACCCATCAATTCATTCATAGCTAAGCAACAAATTACCATACATCAAAAAGTTAATAGACATAGTAAAACAATGAAACATAGGAATTGCATAGAGAAAGGACTTCACATTTCATTCATTAACTTCAGAGTCATTTAGATAAAAAAAAAAAGTCATAATGAAGATCTACATCATGTGCTCTAGTCTCTTTCTTTCATTCATACACAATTCTAGCTCCATTATAGACTCATGCAAAATTTTGGACAAAGTTGGATATGGAACTCTTTCTTGTTCTTCGAATCTACTCTTTGTTACCATAATGAACTCTCTCTTTTTCCACTACTCTACTCCACTCTCTTGAGTGAAAAAAATTCCCACATGCTTTACCTATCTGCATGCATTCCAATATCTTTCATGGAGCATGGAAATCCTAACAACTTTTCATGTCATCCATATCCTTGCCAATGATCATTAGGGTTGTAAAAATCATTTAAAAACGATTCTTGAAGAGATGCTCAGATTTGGTCTGCATGCAGTCTCTTCTTGATTCCTTGTGTACCGTAGAAAATTGGGTTGGCATACGCGGTATTCCTTTGGCTGACGCTCATGGTGATCCTTCCTAGTGTCATGCATTGTATATTCATGGGAGAACGCACAAAACTTCTTCAAAACCTTGGGTGCCAATATGCCCCCAACACTATTAGTTGGCTCATCCTCAATCCAATGAAGATTTTTATGGATTAATAGAGGAGTTTAGTGTCACTATTGTGATGAGTTCATGGATGAATTTTCGAAATTAATCATCAACATCGTCAAAAGTGTCTTTCATTGTTTGTGTGAGTTGGAAAACTTCATTTGTATCAATCGCTATACCCTCTAGAGACTGAAGGTTGATATTTTCCATTTTTTTAGCATTGGGTTCGCCAATGAGTGTGTCGCTTCAAGTTGATTGTAATACATCTAGCCTTTCACGATCATGTATAGTATAATTCCAGAGAGGATTTGTTGCTTAGTGTGGGTTGTTGTAATTTCCTGAAGTTTGTTGGCAATCATTGTCATTGTTGCTTGTCATTCAACTGGGGGTAAGAAAGTCAATTATTTTTGTTGGTGTGTGACGTGTGCCTCCTTGGTTCAGATATGATCGTCAATGATATGGACTTCTGGTGGATTCTGTTGGATTATGGTGGTGAGTCCGAGTGTGAAATTATACTCAACCAGTCCCGTGAAGTTGTTGATGCATGCTTGTCCCTTTTTCAATGCTTCCTTTGTGACTTCTACCTTGTGATGCAACTCTTGTTTTTCTCGGTTAGGTTGTTTGATATTTTCCCAAAGCTCGAGAATCTATGTATCCAAGAAATGGACTTTCTCCTGAACCACAAAAAACTTGAAAGTCACGGTTATACACATAATATATGTCTCTATCCTAGGTAAATGCATGTATACTTCATCGAGTTTGTTTATGACTTCTTTGTGGGAACTGAGTGTCGTTTAATGTTGGGATTTACTCTCAATGTGCACAGTGAATTCTGTGACATGAAGTTATTTAAGCTATTGGTAGGTAGCCTCGACCTCTTAGAGATCCTACATTTCATGTTGATTTTTAGCCCAAGTATCTTTGTGCACAATCAGTTCTATATCATGTTGTTGCTACAGTCATTCATGCGACTCGATGAGTGTCTGGAAGATATCTCCCAACTCTGTCATAATTGTGGTCATATAAGTTTGCAAGTCTTGTGTAGGTACCTACGCCAATTCGATCTCATCACTGGCTAAGTCAAAAGAAATAGCGGCCAATGGGTGGAACCGCAATACTCTTCTTTGGCTACTATCACTTGCTTTGATTATCTTTTATGCCTAAGGAGGGTTATCGGGTGGAGACGTGATTTCCAATTGTCAACATATGTTGTTGAATTTCGTGGTTTCCTATTTATGTACGATCTGTTGCATCATCATCTATCCCTTGAGCTCCTTGAATAAGTTCAGGATGGTTGTAACATTCTATCCTATTTCCTTTGTTGAGGTGTTGGTATCCAGCCCTTTACTTTTGCTTGTTTGTCGCCTCTTGCTGCTAACTTGACCAGATGGCATGGTGTGATGTGTAGAATTCATAGGGACTTCCTCCATGATGGGTGTAGGTTGGACTTACAGTGGGGGATTTGGTGTACGTTATTCATTTGAGTTGGAATCCAACTTGATTAGGGTTGTCCCTTTTGGATTTAAGGGTTGTTTCCACTTAGGGGGCCTTTCTTGGTCAGACTCCGACTCTACCTCAACGTGCATCCCCTTACCCATAAATATCTTTCCCTTTGCTTGTGGGATGCCTGCCTATTGTTGTGTGGGAACTAATTCCTTTTCTTTCTCTAGTGTTGTTTTTCTTTCTATTTTCCTCTCTTGATTCCTCTTGGTTAGTGTTTCAAGCTACTCTACCTCATCCTCAGGGGTAGTCTAATATGATCGGCCCATTCCTCAACACCTTATTGGAATTCTTCTTTTGTGATACAAAATGGAATCATGGAGATTGAAACTTAGTGATATGTAAGTGGATAAATAAAAACATTATGGAAATTACATTCAAATTGGAGGTAATCCTTGTACCTTTCCATGATACTACTCAGGATGTGCAACGTTGAATTAGTTGCTTGGATAAGATGTTTGTACCACTTTCGAAATGACTTGTGATGTGTGGCATGGAATTCTTGTTCCTTTTTGTACTGAAGTATGATAAATGCGGGTGCAGTGAAGGGTGGCATGCCATCTGCATCATCCTCATTGCCCAGAAGGGGCCTCCACAAAATCATGGAAATTAGTAATATGACCTAGCTATAATGAAATTATTTACCCAAGTCTTGGGCCTCCAAAAAATAATCAAAAAATTCATTTAATATATAGCGGGCCCATGTTGTCTGAGTACATCGAATTGTTGAAGGAGATTGGCCCATGTTTGGGTGACCACCTTCTATTTCCCATTTCCCCCCTAAATTATCTATGCATACCGGTTGAATTACAGCTCATGAATTGGACTGGGTATCAAACATTGTAGTAGGCATACCACAACAAGGGGACTTTCCCTAACCGAGGGCACATGAAGCTTATATTGGAGGGTATCATAGGCTCGGGCACATGTCGTTCCTTGGTGGCCTTATATTTCTATCATGCATGGTGCTAACTAGGGGATTCCATTATCATCTACGACTAGGTATTGCCTATTTATTCTCTATGCTCTTTGTTGGGACAACTACAACGATTGAGTCTGCGACTTGATTCACCTGAACTATCGGTACACTATTGCTTCAGTATTTTCCCCTCATCTCTACAATCTCCTCTTGATTTTTTGGGAGGAAATGGTGAATTTAAATATGAGTATGGAGCGTTAAATACATGGAGGGTGACGTGCCTCTGATGATGTTGGATATCAAGTTGTTATAAAAGTCATTTATTATTTATTTTCCCTAGTATAATTGTCAAGCAATGTAAGTACCTTATTCTCATAATTGTTTTCTTTTCCCCAAGTCATCGTCACCTTTCCTTTGGATAATGAACCTCGTTCTCACCATCATATCCTTATACATCCTATCAGTCAATTGTCAGTGGTCTTTGTTTCATCCTTTTGATTTTAATATTGCATTTAAACCTTAATCTTTCCAAAAGTGAAAAATATTAGTTAGGTATGACATGTCGTGTCCCACCTTATTATGTTGAGTTGTCTATGCCACCTATTTATTACTTTGATAACGAATATTCTACATATTCCCTAAGTCCTATCCTACTAGGGTGGAGTTTGTTTCTATTATTCACCCCTCCTTTATTCTGGGTATGTCATCCCATCCCGTCCAACCCTGATAGGCCATAACACTTCTCTACTTTAATCATGTTACTCATCCATGACCATGGAGATTCATTGGTTCTTATGGTTGGGACCAAGTTATTTTATGGGCTACCCAACCCTTGGTTTGTTTCGAACTCTAGCCTACACTTCCTACCTCAAAATGAGAACCTAATCAAAGGCATTTTATGGGTGGGTCTACTTTTCGACACGGTTCATTTAGAAATTGGATGGATTCCTTGTGCATTCGAACTTTTATTATCTATCCAACGTCTTTCATAGGAACACATATGTTCTTGGGGATTTACCCTATGCTAGAATACTTCCTTGATCGAATCCACCACCTATGCTCACTCTCGTAGATATTCCTAATGCACTTCCCACCATTTCACATCTATTCCTTCTAGTACTTTATCAAGGTCCTACATTCTATGGGTAATGGGAATATTTTTCATTTGTGCAAGGAATGCATCCACTGAATATGTTCCATCAAACCACTGCAGGTTATAGGGTCCTATTCCAATATTTCACATTGTTTTGGTGACTCATGCACATCTTCTGGTAGAAACTTCATATAGTGTATATAGTCATCTATCCATAGCATCCTCTGAATCTATTTCATAGGAGCATACACTTCTCCATCTTATCTCACCATCAGCTATGGGTTTGATATAATCTTCCCTATGCCTTGTAATAGTATATATGTTCTCAATAATGGAACTCTACGCATCCTCATTCATAGGCTCATTATATATATCACCCTCATTTGGATCCAATGGTGCAATGATGCACAAGGTATCTTTTTCAAAGGAAATTTTATGTTTCTTCAGATTCAAAATTGCATTGTTTTCAAATGCCTAGTCAATTCCAAGTAGAGCGGGCTATAGATTTGAGTCATCTATGATCTCAATCACCTCAAATTCTGATTTGTTTTTCACCACTTCAAAGTTCACCTCCACTTGCTCCAGCTGACTAAAGGGATAAATTTGGTATTGGTTATCCAACATAAGTTCAATGGGGTACCACACCAAGTTTGGCTTACCCATCAACTCCCAATATTTCTTTAGAAGGATGTCCACATCAGAGTCCAGGTCCAACATGACACCATCCATCTCGTAGCTTTTGAATTCTGTTGTCATCTTCAACTCTCTTCCTGTGCGCTTATGCTTTCTCACCTAGTGCACATCCCATTCTGGAAGTAGGGAAGATATAGCCATAGTGGTCTCTTCTTACCCCATACATCTTGTCAACATATGGGTTAACTTCTTTGTAGCCTTAAGGTCACTTGACATTTTCAGGAAACAACAGAAGAATTTACTTACTTTGTCCTCTGATTTATCCTCACGACAAGCGTTGCACTGTGTTTCTTCTCATGATGTACATTGCATCTCTTCATGCATGCATTCCTCTTCTATTTACTTTTGTTCGACCCGATGCACCTCCTCAAGTATGTAGGCTTCTTCCAGTGACCTCCATGTCAAACATTATATCTCCTCGTGCACACAAGCTTCCTCCAATGATTTTTTTGTTGTGTGGTGTAACTCTTCATGGAAACAAGCCTCCTCTAATGATATTTTTGTAGTGCATTGTACCTCTTCGCACACCTAGGATTCCTCCTATGATATTTTTTCTGCATGTTGCAACTATTCTCATGCTCTATCCTCTTCTGGAGCCCTTTGCATATCGTGTAGCAATCAATTTTTCTTTGCGGTGTCAAACATGGGAGGTTCCCATGTTTCTTTTCTAATCTTCCCTTCGATGTTCTAGCCTGATCTTTCTCCATGTTCTAAGTCCATTCCTATATGAATTCCTCCTCGGGTCACCACCTGCACATCAACTACTTCTCCTATATTTTTATCTCCACATGGTTTTGCACTCACTCTATTGCAATGTTCTTTCTTTTCTTCCCATTTTGCCAATAAATCTAGGAAATCTTATGTGATATGCTCATTATTGTTACATTAACCACAAAGAGCATGTGGTTTGGTATAGAATCATGAGACATGGCCCACTTCACAATTAAGGAAAATAGTTGATCTCCCTCCTCCTCCACCATATCTTCTTCCTTGTCCTCATCCATATCCTCCTCTCGAAACTCCTTGATACCCTCCTCTATCCCCACCTCTGCAGTCACCACCTTTCTATTCTTCCTGTACCTAGAAGGCATCTACAATATTCTCCTGCATCAATTTAAGTGATTAGTAGTTGTTCACATTGTGCCCCATGGATTTGTAGAACTCGCAAAAAAAATTATGTGTAGTCTTCTTATATTTCTTTCATGTTGGGCGCCAGGGAGGCATATGTCCCCATTTTCTACAAATATCACACCATTTATCCTAAGGTACAATTGGAAATGGATTCGACAGTCCCATCACCATGTATCTCCCTAGTTTAGGACATATGTTCCTATGGTGACCTTCTGTGAAGCACATAGTACACCACACATGCATGTGCACCACCTTAGCCTTATCCATCTCCTATAATTTTATTGTGATATTTGTGAGTTACGGTTTTACCTACACCAATGATCCAGGTGGATATCAATGGCCACCCACCTATTCCACTGGCTTGAAATATATTTTTCCACCTTGGTAGCTTTTCTACAGTTTTTCGGGTCCCAAACTTTCGGGGTCATTTTGAGGACCTAAATGACATTTTTTAACATTTTGGGGCCCAAGAAATAGCCAAAGGATTTTTCATTTTCATAGTCGTAATGTATTCCTCTCGACTAGACCTTTCCAATGAGCTATCGTGCTCCCAAAATGGAGATGGTATGCAAAATTTATGCCCTACGGAAGTTGATGTATCAACTACCCCCATCGAGGCCCATAAACCTTTTGGTGTTTCATCTTCTGAGGTTAGGGTTTTGTATTTTTTTATGTTAAAAAGGCCTTTGGAGCCTCATTGTAAACATCATATTCTTGTGAATGAGCATAGTCATCACATCTCTTCTCAGAGATAAGCTTCCACCATTCTAGCGAGTTCATTCACTCTGTATTGTTACAGTTTCTGTAAATTTCTCTCATTAATAGAAATTGCGTATTATTGTATTTCTATGTTTCTTGTAAAATATATCTGTGTATTTCATTGCTATATCTCTACCTTCATTTGTTTCTCAAAATAATTTGGATTAGTAGTATCAGATAAGGTTTCTCCCTGTCGTTTCTTAGTGCATGTCCCCGACGAGGTCAAGATATAGAGAGTTGGGTCTCGAGCTAGTTTCTCTTGAGGACAACAACTCTCGTCAGCCCAAGAGACCTCCCGGAGCAGAAGAAAAGAGAGATGAGGGAGCATGAGATTCTATTAAACTGTTTCTCAAGGAAGCCCTCATGTGACAAAGGGATGAAATGATGGAAAAAATTTCCCAAATCCTTCGACGACTATCGATAACAACAAAGATGCATCTTCGTCAAGCAGCCACTTTGGAGGCACCTCCCCTTTCAAGATACAAATTAATTTTGATATTCCCATGTTTTAATGTTAGATAGATGCATATACTTTGGAAAAGTGGTTAAATATGCTAGAAGGTTACTTCTCTATCTACAATTTTTTTGATAGAGAAAATATCACCTTTGCGCTCCTTAAGGCTATCCCCCATGTAAAATATTGGTGGAGAACTTATTGTGAGAAAAATTCCATAGAGGAGTATAGAATGTTTGAGGTCGAACCCACTTGGGAATATTTTATGGATGTCGTCAAGGATCAATATTACCATGTTGGAAACTATGAATGACCAGTACATGACATGGACCACACTGCATCAAGAGTGGGGCCAAACAATGTCAGAGTTCACAAATACCTTCCATAGTTGGACACCAAGTGTTAAGTTTAATGTTGTTATTAGAATACTTCCAAATTACATGAGAATTCAATGTAATTCCAAAACAACAACATAAATAGGATCACTGAAAGAAACACAATCACAAGATATGCAACATTTTATCCTGGGAAACCCTCATGGGGGAGAAAACCCAGCAAAAACTTCCTCAATAATAGGTTTCCAATACAATTCCAAGACAAAGACCAAAACACCAAGAATAAACTAATCATGAGCATGCGCCTCTCTTCTCCTTCCTCCTGCAACTGCAACTACCTTCAATATATGCGCACTTGATGAGTGACTATGAGAGTGTAAGAGTGAGGCACCATCCTCACATATAAATACTAGTTGAGGAGGATATAGGGTTATGTCACTTCACTTAGTAGGGCCGACTTCTTCCAGAAGTGGTTAAAACCACTTTATAAACACTAGGGGTCGACTTTACAAATACCACCATATAAATGTGGTTTGACCAATCCACAAAATGGTTTTTGGTCTTATACAATACCCGACATGATAAATCCACAAAAGGGGATTTGATCTATAAGATAATAACTCGAATATAATTAGAATATTCTTCAACGTTACAATATTTCAACACTCCCCCTTAACGAGAAGGGTATTCTACTAACATAACTCAATATAACATCATCAGGAGAGAGAGAGAGAGAGAGGGAAGCATCATCATCAACATATGGAACATTGACTGGCACGTCTATAATTCATTGGAAGTTTTTTTCATCCTCAGTATCATCATCGTTCACAGCATGGATCTGGAGTGGAATCATCAACATGAAGTTGAAACATCAACATCAATAACATGAATCTAGAAAAACAATATTACCAACACGAGGATGGTACATCATCCTCAACAACACAAGGTTGGTACAACATCATCAACAACATGAGGTTGAATCAACAACATCATCAGACAAGGATGAAACAACAACATCATCAGCACAAGGTTGAAACAACAACATCATCAGCATATGCAAACAGAATGAGGTAGGTGCAACAACAACATTTTGTGGTACTCTGACAGACCATCCTTACTGGAACTTCGAGATATGCCCAGGAATAATAATATTCCCTAGGATATAAAATCCCAACAATATACCATGTGGTACTCTGATAGACCGTCCTTACCAGACCTTCGAGATCTTCCCAGGAATCATAATATTCCCTAGGATATAAAATCCTAACAATATACCACGTGGTACTCTGACAAATCTTCCTTACCAGACCTTCGAGATCTTCCCAGGAATCATAAGATTCCCTAGGATATAAAATCCTAACGGAGTTACCACTACTAACCATAGCTGGCATATACATGCACAGGTACTCTAACATACCGTACTTACCGGACCTTCGAGATATGTCCAGGGATGATCAATCCCATAGGATATAAAATCCTAATGGAGCTACCCATTGTTGGTCAAGATACCATAGTATCATCAGCATACAAGGGAGGTCCTTTCAGACAACATCAAGCTTGTCTCGGAAGTACTCAAACTTCACATGAGATAGAGGCTTGGTCAACACATTTGTAACCTTCTCATATGTGCCATCATATTGGAGCTTTACAACTCCTCTTTGCACCATATCACAAATGTAGTGATATCGGATCTCTATGTGCTTTGACTTATCATGGAACATTGGGTTCTTCATCATCTTTATACAACTCTGGTTATCACATAGAATCACAATGGCTTCCATCTCTAGATCAAATAGATCTTTCAACAACTTCCGAAGCCATATGGCTTCACAGCTGGCGGAACATGCTGCAATGTATTCTGCTTATGTCGTGATGAGATAAATACTAGATTGCTTCATGCTTTTCCATGAAGTCATGGTTGACCCCAAACTGAAACAACATCCTAAAGTGCTCTTTCTTTCTGAGACACTTCCATCCCAATCCGAATCAGTATAACCACACAATCTGAAGTCATGATCTCCAGTATAATAGAGACCATAATCCAACGTACCCTTAAGGTATCTCATCACATGCTTTGCATCCACAAGGTGAACACGTATGGGCTCCACTAGATACTGACTCAAGGTATTCACAAAAAAACATATATTTGGCCTGTTATTCATCAGATACATCAACGAACCAATAATATGTCTGTACAAAGTAGCATCAACCAACTCTGACAAAGTATCAACTAGGAGCTTCAAGTTTGTTTTCATGGGTGTGTTCATGGATTTACACTCCAACATGCCAAATCTCTTCAGTATTTCAAATGCATACTTCCCTTGGTTAAGGAAGATCTTCTCTAGTCTCTGCCAAACTTCAATACCTAATAAATAATGCATCGGGCCTAGGTATTTCATCTCAAGCTCTGTAGCGAGCTTCTTCTTACAATCTGTGATGATATTTTCTTCTCCGGTCAGAAATAAAGCATCCACATACAATAGCAATATAATTTTCTCATCATTCATAACCTTGAAGTAAAGGTTAGAATCATCTTTACTCTTGGTAAATCCCAAGCTTGTCAGGAAACTCAATTCTTCCATACCAAGCTCTAGGATCTTGCTTCAACTCATAAAAATATTTCTTTGACTTGCATACATGAGTCTTTCTATCTTCAACTTAAAACCCTCATGGTTGTTCTATATACACTTCTTCTTCAATAACACCATTTAAGAAGGTTGTTTTCACATCCACCTGGTGTAACTTCCACTTCATTTTGGTTGCAAGAGCTATGATGGTTCTGATAGAACTGTATCTGGCTACATAAGAAAATTCTCTTCATAATAAATACCTTCCTTTTGAGACAAACCATGAGCCACAAATCTTTCTTTATGTTTTTCAATACTTCCTTGTGTTTCATGTTTTATCTTGTATATCCATTTGGAAGATACCACATCTTTGTTCTTTGTTCTAGGAACTACTTCCCATACACCATTCTTTATAATGGAATGGTATTCTTTTGTCATGGAATCCACCCATTCTTTCTTCTGAATGGATTCTTCAAAGAAAGTAGGTTCATTTTCTATGAGATCACACATCAAGGCCATATAGTTGGAGAATGGATTAAGTTTCTTTCTTTGTCTCATGGTTCCTTCTAGGGAACAATACTTCTCTGCATATTGAATAATTTATCTTGCCCAAGATGGCTTTATCTTGTGGGATATCGTCATCTGGGGAGGTTCTTGAGATTCTATCGCATCATGATTTTCTGGAATCTCATCATCAGGGTTAATTGTAACTTCCTTCATGGGTTATGCAAGTCTGGGAGCTACAGGTTCTTCTACATATACTTCTTCAAGCTGACATTTTATTGATCTCTTGAGCATTGCATATTCATCAAAGGTTACATCTCTGTTGATCTCAATATGATGGAAATTTTGTATGTAAATTTTGAAGGCCTTAGAGACCTCACAGTATCCAACAAATATTCCCTTCTTTCCTGAGGGATCCAACTTAGTTCTCTTTTCTTTTGGAATGTGTACATTGGACAACCAAATATTTTGAGATCGATTACTTCTGGATTCTTTCCAGTGAACATTTCTTTAGGGGTTTTGAATCCAAGTGCACTATGGGATAATTGTTTTTGGACATAAATTGTTGTTCTTATTGCTTCATCCCATAAGTGCATTGGAAGATCTTGATAGTGAATCATATTCTTTACTGCTTCCATAGTTTTTCTATTCTTTCTTTCTACTACACCATTTTTTTTAGGATTATAGGGAGTGGTTGTAAATTCGTTGAACCTGCACATAATAGATATAGCTAAACAATAATAAACACATTTGTGGAGAGAATTGGAGAAAGAAGAAGAAGGAGAGAAAGAATGAAAGAATTCTCATTAATCGTTATGAATAATGAATAATTTCAACATGATATACTATGTATAACTCAATGAGTGCACACTAGAGGAGAACCAATGCACCATAGTGGTGGTATAGAGTGATTTGGACACACACCAATAGTTATGGGAGTGAAATGTCACCTAGTCTAGTCTCTCAGGAAGTTATAGGAGTGAATTGCCACCTAGTTGAGTTAATTAGTCAACTAGTCTCATTTAACTGATTGAACAAAGATTAGTGAGGAGTCAACTCAGGGAATCAAGGGTAATGTGCCAGTCTAGTGATGATACCAAGGCAAGATCGAATTAGCATGGCGATTATTCCAATGTTTCATGGTGGAAAAACCAATGCAGCATCTAAAATCAACTCAACTAGTCAAACTGAAGTGTCAACTGAAAGAGAATATTCTCCAGGTGGAATGTCCTCCCCTAAAATATAGGAGACTAGATAATGACTAATTATGACTAATAAACAAGGAAAATCCTTAGGAAAAATAAATCCTAGGTTTGTTTGAAGTGACTCCAACACCCCCCTGAACATCACTATGGTGAAAATAAAGAATGGGTCCCGGTAACGAGGCCATGTTAGGTACCCAAATACAAAAGATACACTAAAGTAAAGTGAGGAAAGAGGGAAAACCTCATGGGAAAACCCCCCCTCAAGGTACAATATATGTAAAAATAAGAACTACAGTTGTTAGGCAACTGTATCCTTCACTCCAAGATGACTTCGCAGAGAATGGAAATTCTACTCAGTGAAGGTCTTGGTGAAGATGTTTGTGATTTGTTCTGCTGAAGGACAGAACTGTAAGTCGATGATCCCCTCATGTACTAAGTCCTAGATGTAGTGCATGTGGATCTCAATGTGCTTCGTCCACTGCCTCTGAATTGGATCTCTGCAGAACTTCAAAGTTCTCTAGTTGTCACACCAGATGACGATCAGTCAATGAAACTGAATGCCCAACTCAGTGAGAAAATGTTGTAGCCACATAGCCTTAATGGTTATGTTAACTACCCCTATGTACTCTACCTCGGTTGAAGATATAGAAATGGCATCTTGCTTCTTTCTCGGATAACAGATAGGACTAGAACCAAGACTGAGTGAGTAACCAGATGTGGACTTGCAATCAGTGTTATCGCTAGCTCAGTCAAAATCAGTAAACCCAATGAGATATAATGTAGAGTATGTTGCATAATGAATCCCAAAGGTGATGGCTCCCTATAAGTATTGAAGGATATGCTTTGTAGCCTTCCAATGTAGCTCATGCGGATCCTGCGTGAACCTGGAAACTGTGCGAACTGCATAAGAGAGGTTTGGTCTGGATTGTGTGAGATACAACAAGCTCCCCACTAGTTTTTTGTACAATGTGTTGTCAACAAGTGGAGTCTCCCCACCATCCTCAAATTTGACTCCTGATAGAAAAGGAGTCGAAGAAAACTTCCATTCTGTCGTTTGAAATCTCTCAAGGAGATCTCATGCATACTTGGCCTGAGACAGTTTGATTTATGATGCATCCTGACTAATCTCGAGTCAAAGGAAGAAGTGTAGTAGATGGATGTCCATCATTAAAAACCTATCATGTAGAATCCTCTTGACTGTAACAATCATTGAAGTCGAGCAACCGGTGATAAGAAAATCATCAACATACAGAACTAAGAGTAGAAGTGAATCAGTCTTCCTAAGCATGTAGACATTTGGGTATGATCTACAACATACAAAGTTCTATGACAATAGGTAGGAATCCATCTTGGCATACCATGCCCTCGAAGCCTGCTTGAGTCCATAAAGTGACTTCTTCAGTTGATAGACCAAATATGAGTCCTGCATAAATCCCTAGGGATTCTCCATGTAGATCTCCTCAAAGATATTGTTGGATTATTGAGAGGGGGGTTGAATCGGTAATAGCGTAATTATAATCCTTTTCCTTCAAATGTTATATCAATGTAGAATTATTATCCAATAATGAGTAGTAAGAAATAAACAATCAAACACATACACAGTACACCAGTGTTTTACGTGGAAACCCAAATCGAGAGAAAACCATGAAATTCTTTTTCTTATATGTCTTGAAGAATTACATTCATTGGAAGCACCAACTTCCTTTGTTTTCCAGCTGCAACTGGAAGGAGGCTCCAACCCCCTAGTTTCTTAGGCTACAACCTGAGGGAAGCTCCAACTCCCCAATTCTCTGGCTACAACCAGAAGGAGGCTACAACTTCCAATGTTCTTTGGCTACAACCGGAAGGTGGCTACAACCACCTGTCCTTGCCCCGTCCTGCCACCCTGAAGTAGAAGTAGAATTATGGAACCAATGTCACACTATCACTGTGAGATATACCGCTGTAAACCTGTACAAATAAATCTGAACCATGCATCAACCATGCTTCAACCTATACCTCAACCTGTAATCAACCTGTACCATAAATAAGTGCATCCAGCCATGTAAAAATTATGTACCAATCATGTTTCAACTACTCATCAACTATGACTCTTCAATATGTACCAACGTCATCAACTATACACCTCATGTATGTGCACCAACTCATCAACTACTTGTCTCAACCATGTACTCAACATGTACCACAATCGAAAGCCCTCATCAATTTCATCATCCAAATATGATTTGTAGCTCTGTAATAGACCTGGTGTATATTATCACATTCCTGCAAACCTTCCTTAACTTTAAAAACAAGAGACTATCATTTTCATCAAACTTTTCTTTAGTCTCACATGCCTAGTTTTGGATTAGTCAACAACCCTAA
>ML820171.1:24624-50360 GCA_009831015.1 Picea engelmannii
ATGTGACGTTATACATACCACCAGAAATGGCATGACATGTACTATCCATATAGAATAGTATTTTCTGAAAATATATCATAACTCATACCGTTACCCATCAAACAAACTTGGGTCCATTACCCAAACCTGGGGTCTCCAACTTCATAAGGCCATAAGTCTCTAACAGTGAGGAATTTTGTGACGTTCCACATACCACCGGAAATGACATGACAAGCACTATCCATTTAGGATATTTTCCCTGACAAATTCACTTTCCTTCATCTCATTATTCCACAATTAAGCATGGGTTCTCTTTCTCCAAAAAGCGTCTTCCAGTGAGGGCTTTCACCATAAGGGGACTACTTTGGAGTTCATCCATATTTACTTCTTATCAACCATGACAAAACAATAATGAGTCATATTTACATCAAACAATATTGGGTCCATTACCCAAACCTTTATGCTACGAGGATTTGTTCAAGGGTTGACATCAATGACAACCAACCTTAATCAACAGATATCACCGTGAAGAAATGCATTCTTCATGTCCATATGATGGACTTCCCATCCCTTGGTTGTCACAATGGAAAGTGATAATTGTATGGAATCCATCTTCGCTACTGGAGCAAAGGTCTCATCATAGTCAATACCATGAACCTATTGAAAGCCTTTGGAAATAATCCTAGCTTTGTATCTGCTAATCTTTCCATCTGCTACACTCTTGGTCCTGTAGAGCCATATGCATCTGAAAAGTTTCCTCCCAGAAGGAAGGGGAGTCAGATCCCAAGTCTGGTTCTTGAGGAGGGAGTTTTACTCCTCCTGCATGGCAGATTCCCAAAAGGGATTTCCAGCAGCCTTGCCATAATACTGTGGATCTGAAGACTGAACCAAGAAAAGATGCCTAGAGGGCAATGGTTTAGTGGTAGTGAGTGCAACAGGAGGCTCCTCGAAATCAGATCGAGTCCTCCTAGTATCGACTGGATCACCAACGAGATCCCATGCATCCTGAAGAGTAGTTTGTGCCCACTTGGACCTCTACTCTGGCTTTGCAGCTACATCTGGATGCTCTAACTCTGCATCTGACTGTACTAACTCTGAATCTGAATCATTTGATTCCTTTGAATCAAAACTCTCATCTAAATAAGATTTTTCATGTGCATGCGCGTCATCTCAAACAGGTGGAAGAGTGAAGGTGTCTGCATGTGGCTGTTGAGGTGCATGCGAGACACTCTCCTTGAATTGGACACTTTGCTCAATGATGAGCTGGATTGAGGAAAGGTCAATAATTATATATCCCTTCACACCGTCGGGGTGGCCAACAAAAATTCTCTCAGTCCTTTGTGGATCAAGTGCCTTCCTCTTTTCAGAGGGAATCTGGGCCCATGCACGTGAACCAAAAATGTGAAAGTGGGTCACTTCCAGTTTGAGGCCACTCCAATCCTGATAGGGGGTCTTATCCTTGACAGATCTATGGGAAGATCTATTTTGGATGTATCTTTCACAATTAAGTGCTTTGTCCCATAGTCTTTGTGGTAGTGAATTTGCATGTAGCATGTAAGATGTGATCTCCTTTAGAGATCTGTTTTTCCGCTCAGCAACTTTGTTTTGTTGCGGAGTATAGGGAACTGTATGTTGCAACTGAATCCCTGCCTCATGGAAAATATTATGGATCTCATGATTTACATACTCTCCCCCATTATCAGTTTGGAGTACTTTGATCTTCTTTCCTAACTGTGTCTCAACCAAGGCTTTGAAATTGTTGAGGTGTTGAAAGACCTAGGATTTTTGCCTGAGAAAGTAGATCCATGTAAGACGTGAGAAATCATCAACAAAAATGAGAAAAAACCTTGCTTTGATTATGGATGGATGCGTAAAAGGACCCTTAAGGAAACTATGGATTAGATCTAAAGGTGAGGAATCTCGTTGAGACTGTCCTTTGTCGAATTTCTCTTGAGGTTGTTTTCCAAGAACACATCCCTCACATACTCCCTTAGAGAAATGGATGTCTAGTAGACCATCAACCAATATTTGCTTGTTCAGTTTTTGCATGTATCTAAAATTCAAATGTCCAAACCTTTCATGTGATATCCTACTACTTTCATCAGCATGAGTAAGCAGTAAAGTAGAATCAGGTTTAATGAATTCAGAAAATGTATACAATCTAGACTGATGATTTACCTCACCGGTGGCAATCCTAGAGTTGGTTTGCATGTCATATATGTCCACGAAATTTGGTGTGAACATGAATTTTTTTCTAGTGCCAGAATGCGTCATCTTATACACGAAGAGAAGGTTGACATAAAGTTTGGGAACGTGCAGCACATTCTCAAAGCTTCCATTGGTGAGTTCAATCCTTCCTTTGTCAATGAATTCGACAGAAGAGTTGTCCCCCATTAGAAGAGGAGGACCTTTGCATGCATCCAAAGAAGAATATATTGTTTTTGAGGCATCCATGTGATGTGATGCTCCTAAATCTACGATCCAATCATTTGGAGAGGATTTGATGGAAATCAACGCATGGCTAGAATTTCCTTTCTTGGAATTCAGATCTTTTGGCTTCTTCTTCTTGGAACCCTCGGGGATGCGATCTCCAAGGTTGTTTTTTTGAAGTATTTGAGACATCATATATATTTTTTTCCATGCATGTGGATTCTAGATGGAATCCTTTGTGACAATATGAGCATTTCTCCCATTTTCTCCTTTGGATCTGGAGGCATCGATGAAGGGTTTTGTGTACCCTTCCTTCTTTGGATGTGCATGAGATTTTCATTTATCTTTATCTTTATATTTATGATATTTTTGGCTTCCATCATGCACAGTGAGTGCATGCTCCCTTGGGCCTTTGATTGTGCCCATGTTGATGATCTTGGTTTTCTCTTATGTCAAGGATTCGATAAAGTCCTCAAGAGAAGGAATCTTCTAGGTGGCTCCAGAGGTGAATCTGACAGTATGGAATGTGGATATGAATACAGAGAATTCAGGACCAATCTTGGAGAGAATGGTGAGAACCATTTGTTTCTCCTCTTTCAATTTATCAACCTCGCAAGCTTTGAGTTGGGATAGAAAATCCTTGAATTTTGTAAAGAAATCTTGGATATTATCGAAGCTTTTTGGATCCAATGTGAGAATATCCACCTCCAGCATGTGTCTCCTCATATCATCATGTTTTCCAAAGATCCTTCCAAGGTGGTCCAAGCTTCATTGGGAGTCTTACAGGAAGATACGTGAAAAAGGAGATCGGGAGAAATAAGA
This sequence comes from Picea engelmannii, assembly GCA_009831015.1. Lineage (NCBI taxonomy): Eukaryota > Viridiplantae > Streptophyta > Pinopsida > Pinales > Pinaceae > Picea > Picea engelmannii. Next base: position 27,856 of record ML820171.1, read on the forward strand.
CTACAAATTGTTCTGAGTGCCTCATCCATGCGATTTAAGTACTTGGATTTTTCTATGGATGTTGTCAATTCTGTGTCTGTATTCAAGGTTAACCTGTACAACCCTCTAGTTTGAAAATGTATGCCTATTTTCTCCTTCCATGCAAAATAGTTGTAAGGTGTAAGAATTAATTCTTTTTGGAAATCCATCTTTCTGTTGTCTTCAATCTTTTGTACCTGCAAAAAATTTTAGTGTATCTTTTTCTTAGCAGTTTGTCAGCTCTTATACCATGTAAATGTGTTGAACCTGCACAGAATAGATCTAGCTAAAAAATAATACACACATTTGCAGAGAGAATTGGAGAAAGAAGAAGAAGAAGGAAAGAAAGAATGAAAGAATTATCATTAACCGTAATGAATAATGAATAATTTACACATGATACACTCTGTATAACTCAATGAGTGCGCACTAGAGAAGAAACAATGTGCCATAGTGGTGGTATAGAGTGATTTGGACACACACCGGCAGTTATGGGAGTGAACTGCCACCTATTCTAGTATCTCGAGTAGTTACGGGAGTGAACTACCACCTAGTTGAGTTAACTAGTCAACTAGTCTTCAATTAACTGATTGAATAGAGAGTAGTGAGGAGTTAACATAGGGAATCAATGGTAATGCAATAGTATGATGATGATACCAAGGCAAGGTCTAATTATCATGGTGATTATTCTAATGTTGCATGGTGACAAAACCAATGCATCATCTAAACTCAAGTCAACTAGTCAAACTGAAGTGTCAACTGAAAGAGAATATTCTCCAGGTGGAATAGTCTCCCCTAAAATATAGGAGACTGGCTAATGACTAATTATGAATAATAAACAAGGAAAATCCTTAGGAAAAAGAAATCCTAGGTGTGTGTGAAGTAACTCCAACAGTGGTGAGATCCCTTCTTAATCTTGACATCTCTGCAAAAGCTTCCAAATTCATTTGAGGTGTACTCTCCTCCATTATCTGAACTTGGTATCTTGATTTTTATTTTGGAGAGGTTTTGTACCAAGGCTTTGAATTCATTGAACTTTTCGAGTACTTCAGCTTTTGATTTCAAGAAATAAACACAAGTCTTACGAGAGTAAACATCAATAAATGATACATAGTATACATACTTGTTGGCACAAGGGCAGACCCAGGGTTCAGCTCCAAGATCACGCCAACAAGCCCTAACTATTGGCCCTTTTGACTACACCTGTGAAGCAGATGCAATCTCACCCGAAGCAGCTATGGGGGGGTTGCGGGACAGAAGTGTCTACAACCAAGGGGAATATCAAGTGGATCCAATACTAGAACAATACAACATGCATATATCACTTATCATCTTAGATCTACTCGATACACCTATCAGATCTATCACAACAATGCAGTAACAATATATAAGGGAAAAATAACACAGCATCAATCACACACACAAGATAGATATACATGGTTCACCCTCTCTCTAGGGATACATCCACAAAATTGTGCTTTATAATATATTAAGATGAAAGAATACAGTTCTAATCTCTGCTCTTAACCAACAGATCTGTCTCTTCTCTCTATCTCTCCCCCTTCCTACACACCCAGTTGCAAGGTCGATCTTCGCACCCAACTGAAGATCTTACAATACCAGAAGGCTCTCACACTTAGCACTTCTCTCAAATAACAACAATGATCATACCAACAACAACTAGATCAAGACTAGTAATAATGAAAAAAACAACCCAGGTGCTCTTGACCTTTATTTATACATTACAATATCTCACCGACATACTTACGTTGAAGCCTAGGTGTCAAAACCCTATATACCAAAACCCTAGGTGTCTAAACCCTAGGTCAACTTGACCCGCATTTTTAGGGCTTCGCCAGCCTATCTTTCCTTCCTTCTCGCGCGGTGCTCCAAAGCATCTAACGGTGGATTTTTCCACTTGCTGAGTTGTCCACGATCCTTCTTCCTTGTTGATATTTCATCCTGAATCTCCTCATCCAACGACTTTCTTTCTTAGGCTTCTCTCCATCTTTTCTTCTCTTTTGCTCACTTCGACCCAGTAACATCATTGTGTCTTCCGCGCAGTTCCCGTTTCTCAAATGCTTGTAGGGTCAACTGTGGTGCTAATATCATTTCATCCCTTCGGGAAGGTTTTTTAGCTCTTTGGCATACATCGTAGGCTCTTGAATAGTTTTTAGCATCTCTATGTAAGGTAGGCCACCAAAGGCCAGCTCTTAGAACATTTTGCGTAGTTTCTTTCCCTGCATAATGTCCTCCTGCGATGCCTTCATGAGCTTCTGCGAGGATCAATGGTCACTCTTCCGCCATAACACAACTTCTTAATATATCATCATGTCCCATCTTGTATAGATGTCCTGCTGAGAAGTCTACAACGCGCACGACTAGTTGTTTCTTCTGAGGAATTGTATATTCGGTAGGTGTCATTCTTGTTGACAGGAACTGGACTATTTCTGTGAAGTGGTCATCAAGTTTTCTAATGGCTAGCAGTTGTGCATCTAGTAGTGTGTCCTTCGAACTAGTGGTCTCTTCTCCATGTTCCAATCTTGACAAGTGATCAGGACCTTTGTTCATTCTTCCTAGCTTGACTATGATCTCAAATTCATATTCTTGAAATAGCAGAAGCCATCTACATATTCTTCCCCCCAACACTGGCTTGTTGACTAGGTATTTCAGTGCAGAGTGATCAGTAAACATTTTAAAGTGTCCTCCCAACAAGTAGTGGTGAAACTTTTGCAATGCGTACACCATGGCTAACCCCTCTCGATTAGTGGTGGTGTAGTTGACCTCTACAGTTGATAGCTTCCTACTAGAAAAAGATAATGGATGATCAATATCTCCTTCGCCAAGTTGTGATAACACTTATCCTAAGGCAATAGAAGACACATCAACATGCACATGAAACTCCTTAGTCCAATCTGGAAACACCAGAAAAGGCGCAGTAACCATTTTCTGTTTCATTGTATCGAAGCTCTGTTGGCATTCTATTGTCCAACTAAACTGACAATATTTCTTCAATAGTTTCTCCATAGATGTTGTGATCTGAGCATATCCTTTGATGAACTTCCTGTAATATCCTGTGTGTCCCAGCGCAGTGCGCCACTGTTTGACTGAAGTAGGAGGTGGCAGATCAACTATAATGGAAATTTTAGATGGATCAACCAGCAATCCCTGCTTGCATACAATATGACCTAACAGCACTCCAAATGGTGATAATAATATGCACTTCTTCATATTAAAATCAATTTGAAACAACCTGCATTTGTCCAACATTAGCCTTAGACATTCAATATGATTCTTTAATAAACTAAAAACAATCCAATCATCAAAGTATGATTCTAGAAACTTATGCAAAAACTCCTTGAATGCTTCGACCACCACCTTGGAAAAGATGGTTGGGGCATTCTTTAATCCAAATGGCATGACTGTATACTAATAAGACCCCCATTCTATCACAAATGTGGTCTTATGGTGATATTCCTTGGCAATTTGAATATGATGATATCCTAAAAATCCATCTGTAAAGGAATATACTTCCTGGCCTCCCACATTATATAACACTTCGTTAGTGAATGGTGTAGGGAAGGGATCATGCAAATAGGCATCATTCAACTTTATGAGATCTACGCAAATCCTGATATCTCCTGTATTTTTGTCTTGTACCACCATAGGGATAATCCACTTTGACTCTTCCACAGGTTCTATAATCCCTGCTTCTAGCATTCTGTCGAGCTCAACTTTCACTTTATCTTTGTACTTAGGGCTCAATCTATAGGGTCTCTATTTGAATGGTCTAGCACCTGGCTTCAAATGGATCCTCATCTCTCCCATAGGCCCTTTAATGCCCTTCATATCAATGAACTTGGTTGGAAACAAGTCTTGATATTCATGCAGTAATTCTGTAATCTTGTCAATAGTGGTAGCATCCCAATAATCTCCAACATTTGCAAGATTTAGTGTCTGTTCTGTTCCAATATTGACCTTCTTAATATTGATTGGGTGTCCAATGAATGGTAACTCAACTCCTGGTCCTTCCACATCTCTTTGGCCTTCTATTTCTATAATATTCACCTTTCTTGGATCATCGTCTTCATCAACATTGATGTTGTAACAGCCTTGCAGTTTTTGTAGAGGCGTAGTCCATTCATCCTCGTCTTGCTCTAAAGAGAGGCTAGAGGCCTCCTCAAATACTTTCTATCTAACAATCTTTAGTTCTTGATCTACTGAAGGATATTGAATTTCAAATAAGAAGGTGGTTACAAAATTCTGAGTCATACCTTTCCAATCTGTAGTGATGAGGCGCAACACTACTTGAAGGTACCAGTTGATAGGTATTGTTTCCAGTGTGTTGATGAATTTGTGTACCCATTTTTCTTGAGTATCACTGCTCAAGGATTCCTCATAGCTTCCCACATGGTCCTTTGGGAAGCTTTGACCTGTGTATCTAACTTCACAGCCTTCTACTTGTGCTGAGAATTGCGTTGTCATCAAGGTACGACACTGTACCCAATCTGTAATGTTACTTTTGTGTGCCCCCCACCATATTTTTGGGGTTTCTCTCATGGCCTCATCCATTGCTAATAGTCTTTGTTGCATTGGTGCACTTTCTTTGAAGTCTGAAAATAAGGTTTCTAAAGGATTTAGACCATCAAATATGGGTAAGTTACTTACTGTTGTGATGATCCAGTGAACTTCTCTGGTTAGTCTAGCACATCTTCTTGTAGATACTTCATACATTTTATTCTTCCAATTCTCTAGTGCTTCTTCTGAGTCTCATGAGCATACATTGTCACTTCGCCAGCTTAAGTTTCCATTGGTCATAGGATTAATGTAATCCTGTTGTCTCGATGTTAATTTGTATATATTTTCCAGTTCATATGCACGGTCTTCTTCTCTAATGGGCTCTGTGTATCGTTGACCTTCATCTGGATCTAAGGGTGAAATGAATCTAAGGCCATATTTTTCAAAAGTCATACGTCTCTTCTTTAAATCAACCATAGTGGAATTATTGAAGGCCTAATCAATTCCTAACAACGTAGGGTAAGGGAAGTTGTCATCAACTATCTCAATTACCTCAAAATCTGCAAATGTTCTTACTCCATCAATGTCCACAGGGATATGTTCCAATCTGCCAAATGGACTTATAGCTTGTGGATTGCCCATCCTAAGTCTGATAGGGGAATAGATCAACTTCAGTTTTCCCATCAGTGCCCAGGTTTGCTTCGTCATGACATTGACCTCCGACCCTAATTCAAGGACTACATAATCTATATCATATTCGCCTATTTCAGCATTCAAATGTAATTCCTTATTGTTCCTTCTCTTCTTACCAATTTGGTGCACTGCCCTATTCAGTAAGGGGTCTATCTTTCCTAGCTCATATTGTCTGATTAAATTTTCTAGTTCTTGGACAATGCTCTCATCCTGAATCAACTTAACAAAAGTATATATAAATTTCATGAGCTTGCTTACCTCTTTTCCTTCTCTTGGCGAAGCAGAATGATCAAATTCCTGAGGCATTCCATACTCTCTTACTTCTGGACTTGTATTTGATGAAGAACCTTGGTCTCCTATGAACTCTTTTCTTGCTTCCTAAAATATTTGTCTTTCTTTCTTTGCATCAAAGGTTTGGGTCTTCTCTGCAAATTTCCTAATTCCTAAATCTTTTGTGGTCTTCCCTTGGGTCATTCTGTCATCTCCTGTAATAGCACCTCCTCTAGTAATAAAAGTGACTCTAGGGTCTTCTCCACGAGGTTCATCTTTTATCAATTGTATTTGTGGGTTTTGCTGAGGTCCTTGGTTCTCTTTAAGTTTAGCCATCACTGCTGGACATTCTTCAATAACATGCTCGAAGGAGTTGCAATTGCTGCAAGTAGTACAAGGGTTCTGACAATCCCTTTCCAAGTGTCTCGGTTGTGTACAGTTATAACAGATGATCTATCCTTAGCCTCAACCCATACCTCCTCCTTGTCCTCTTCCTCTGAATCCATCGAGAGGATTGAAGTTTCCTCTCGCGGGAGAGTTGTACTGCGTAGAGTTTCCTTCTTGTTGTACTTCACCTTGAATATTGTATATGTCTCTTGACCTTTCATGCATGAGATCATAATCCCTACAATCCCTATCATCATGTCCCATAGACTTACAAAACTTGCAATACAAATTTGTGGGTGTCTGAACATATTTTTGCATGTAATAGCACTCACCAGGGCCATGCTTATTTTTGCATACCTCGCACTAGGGTAAGGTGACTTGCTTCAAAGGGCTAGGGGATCTAGAGGCCAAGAATTCATGGAATAAAGGGTAGTGCTCCTTGTCATGGCCTTATGATCTACATCTGACACACCAGATGTCTTCTCTTTTATCTTTTCCCTTGTCTTTCTTCATATCTTCGACCTACAAAGACAAACTAGTCAGTTTACTCAAGATCTGACAAATACCTGAGATGGATTCTCCCATAGGGGTTGATTCTAACTTCATGGCGATCTCCAGTGCCTCAGCATGTGAAGCAATCTTCTGCTGCATCAGAGGAACTCTAATGTGTGGTAAGAGACCAGCAATGAACCATTCCGTGTTCTGCTCATCTGGAATATGAAAAGTCAATCAGACTATTAGGGTCTTGAATCTCTGATCGAACTCCCAAATTGGCTCGGCTACCTTCTACTTGATCTCCTTCAGTTTTGTAATGCATTGGGACTCTGACTTAGGTTTCTTAAATTATGTAATCAGTGCCTTCTTGATCTCATTCAGTGGCTTAGGCTACGCAAGTCCTTGGACAAGCTTCATGTACCAGCTTAGTGCGCGATATCTTAGGGTGGTACTAAACTGGGTTCTTTTAACTGCTTCATCGGTGACATTCTTAATATTCCATACGGCTTCACATAGGAACTAGTGTTGGTCAGGATCTTTAGATCCATATCCCCTAAAGATAGGGAGTCTCATCTCATCCGCCATAAATCTTCCTAGGGGATTTATGACTCTACTCTGGGTTCTTTGAAAAAATATCTCTTGGCTTGGCTATATGACTCTACTCTGTCAACAACAAACTCAGTGATGTAGCCTCCAATGGTGTTATTGAACCAATGATCCACTGCTCTTGACACGAATTTATCAACTCTCTTGACCTTCTTGATCAGCGTCAACATCCAAACTACAGGAAGTCTAAGTCTGACCTTGAACTAGGTATATGCCAACCTGGCTAACCACTCATATAGTTCCTGATGAATTCCTCCAAAGAATATCTCGTGTATATCAGTAAAAATATGTCTCTCCAACCAATCCTCTGTACTCAGATTAGGGTTCTTGTTCTGGGCTTCAGCGAAGTCCTTTTCTTGATCCTCTATCCACTTTTGAATCTCTGTCTTTGATGGGAACCACCTTGACATCCCCTCAATAAGATTCATATCTTAGCAACGGAACCATTTGTTGGCATAGGGGTAGACCTAGGGTTCAGCTCTGAGAGTGAACCAACAAGCCCTAACTACTGGCCCTTTTGGCTACACCTGCGAAGAAGATGCAATCTCACCCGAAGACGCTATGGGGAGGTTGCAGGACAGAAGTGTCTACAACCAAGGGGAATATCAAGTGGATCCAATACCAGAAAAATATAGCATGCATATATCACTTATCAGCTTAGATATACTCCATACACCTATCAGATCTATCACAACAATGCAGTAATAGTATATTAGGGAAAAATAACATAGCATCAATCACACACATAAGATAGATATACATGGTTCACCCTCTCTCTAGGGATACGTCAACAGAACTATGTTTTATAATATATTAATATGAAAGCATACAGTTCTGATATGTGCTCTTAACCAGCAGATCTCTCTCTTCTCTTTGTCTCTCCCCCTTCCTACGCACCCAGCTACAGGGTCGATCTTCGCACCCAGTTGAAGATCTTACAATACCATAAGGCTTTCACACTTATCACTTCTCTCAAATAACAACAATGATCATACCAACAACAACTAGATCAAGACTAGTAATAATGACAACAACAACCCAGGTCCTCTTGACCTTTATTTATACATTACAATATCTCATTGACATCCTTAGGCCGAAGCCTAGGTGTCAAAACCCTAGATACCAAAACCCTAGGTGTCTAAACCCTAGGTCAACTTGACCCATGTTTTTAGGGCTTCGTCGACCTGTCTTTCCTTCCTTCTCACGCGGTGCTCCAAATCATCTAATGGTGGATTTTTCCACTTGTTGAGTTGTTGTCGATCCTTCTTCCTTGTTGATTTGTCATTCTCAATCTCCTCGTCCAACGACTTGCTTTATCGGGCTTTGCTCCATCTTTTCTTCTCTTTTTCTCACTTCAACCCAGTAACAGTCATTGTGTCTTCCGTGTAGTTCGCATTTCGCCTTTTCTTCCTTGATCTTCACTCCCTTTCAAAACCAAGGGCCAACAATACCCACTTAGAGAGGTTTATGGCATTGGATCACACACATATAAGTGGACAAGTACAAACCTCCTTCTTCTGGTACATAGGATACATCCTTAATTCTCATATGAGTTCTGTCATGTGCTTAAGAGCCAAGTATCTTCTTCAGGTATCACTAAAGATAATCTTCAATTTCTTCTTTAGTTAACTTTTTGGGTGGCTCATCATCTTCAGTTGCATGGGCATGGTGTCTTTTGTTATTTATCTTCTTGAATTCTTCCCTTCTGGAAGGACAATTCTTAGCAATTTGTCCCATCTTATCACAATGATAACAATGATAAGAGGGGAAATCTTTTTCCTTTCTTTTAATTTTATGATATTTCTGGAATCTCTTTGGAGAGTGAGATTCTTTATGAAAGTGGGTGAATCTCTTTGGAGAGTGAGATTATTTATGAAGGTGGGTCTCCTTTTGGAAATGAGACATTTTATTTCCTCCTTTAGCATGAGAAGCTAGGGCTTGATATTCATCCCTTAATAGTACGTCTTCTCGGTTGGCCACTCTTGCTTCTTCTTGAACACATTCTTCCCATAGACATTCAAATTGGAGTTTCTCTTTTCTTGCACAGATAGTTTGGATGAAGTCATCCCAAGGTCTTGTGAGACCATTAACAATTGTCATTATGAGTTCATCTTCATCTAAGTTGTCTCCAATTTCCTTTAAATGTTCCTTGAATTGAGAAACCCTAGAGAAATAGTCTTGAATTTTTTCTCCTTTCTGCATCTTTGTATTCTTGAGTTGGGTTCTCAAATTAATCTTCTGGTTGATGTTCTTTACTTCATACATTCTGTTTAGGGAATCAAACATAGATTTTGGAGTATTATTAGAAGACACTTGAGGGATCAAGTGGTCTTCAATGGAATCTGCAATTATTCTTTTGGCCTTAATCATATCCTTTGTGTACTTCTCTTTGGTTGCTTCTTCTTCGAGTTTCGGTACATTTTATTTTATGAATTTTGCAAGGTCATTCTTTTCAAGAATGAGTCCAATTATTTACTTCCAGGCATGGAAATTTTCCACACCTTCTAACTTGTCAACAAGCTTGGTGCTTGTAGACATCTTGACCTGGAGCTAGGAAAATGAACAGAAAATGAATCTGAACTTACCAATATATGTATTAGGAATAGGTGAGTTGGATGGAGCTGATTATTTAAAAATTTTACCCCTTGAAACTTTACCTGTGCAAATCTAGACTGATACTTCTGGTACTAGTTCTGGTTTCCTGGTTTTCTGTTTTTCTGGTACCAGTCAAAACTAGGGTTTGACTTTCCAGAGAATATGACCACTGAAAAGGTGTGCTCAAGCTTCACAAAGATGTGCTTGGGTAGGGTGCACTTCCCTAGGTATTTTTTGGTCGAAAATTCCTTTCCAGTAAAAATCCATAATTTCCTTGTATGACAACAATGACATTTTTAGATACCTAGTGAAATGTGCTCTATTCAGTCAAGCTCCAATACCATGTTAAGTTTAATTTTGTTATTAGATTACTTCCAAATTACACTAGAATTCAATGTATTTACAAAACAACAGCATAAATAGGATCACTGAAAGAAACACAATCACAAGGTACACAACATTTTATCACAGGAAACCCTCATGGGAGAGAAAACCCAGCAAAAACTTCCTTAATAATAGATTTCCAATACAATTCCAAGACAAAGACCAAAACACCAAGAATAAACTAAGACTGAGAATGCACGTCTTTTCTCCTTCCTCCTACAACTGCAACTTCCTTCAAGATATGCACACTTGATGAGTGAGTATGAGAGTATAATAGTGAGGCACCATCCTCACATATAAATACTAGTTAAGGAGGTGTTAGGGTTATGTCACTTCACTTAGTAGGGTCGACTTCTTCCAGGAGTGGTTAAAAACACTTTATAAACACTAGGGGCCTACTTTACAAATACCACCATATAAATGTGGTTTGACCAATCCACAAAAGTGGGTTTGGTCTTATACAATACCCGACATGATCAATCCACAAAAATGGATTTGATATATAAGATAATGTTGAGCTCATGATTTGATTGTTTAATGATGTTGATTGAATCCATTTTGACCGATATTATATATGTATTGATATCCATTTTGAAGAAGTTTTGAAGGATTTCATAGCAAACCATCATAGCTTATGCCAGGTACATGTAATTGATGTTTTGTAATGATTTTGAGTTTAGTTCATCTTGATTTAATGATTACAGGAAGCTAATGCATGATCTGTGTGTCACAGGGAACAATCGCATGCAATTTTTCCATCCAGTAGCTCGTCTAATACTCCATCTGACACTACATCCAGTACTCTATACAGCCCTGCATCCAACACTCCATCTAGCACTAAAACTATGGGCGATTTGGCAGGTGTTATATTGGTGACATGTGCTGGGAGAATTGGCAACATGGGTTCTATTCACCCTCTTGGCCTCTAGCTACTGAGCTCTTGACATCTTGGATTGAGTTGTTATGTTGAGCGTTGAGTGGCTCGTTTGGTTTCTAGAATCCACAGGCAGTTAGAACATATTTAATGGGATTTGTTTTTTTTATAGGAGGTCGAACCTTCTAGTGGTCAACCTATTGAATTGTAACTGTATAAATACCACAGCAGTGGTCAGAAAAATAAGCTAAGGATTGTAAAGACATTCCCATAAACTTATGCAAGACTATGTTTTTAATTTAAATTCCAGAAGCGTGTTGATTCAACTCATGATTCATTGTTGAGAAGTAGCTACGACCTACTGGGGGGCCCACCAATGGTATGGGTGAATAGTTAGATAGTTAGTTTGTGTAATTTTTATTTCTTTCATTTTCTTGATTATGTGTTTTTATCATTTTACTTGATGTGTATTTGTTGTTCATAATTTAATTGTTTCAATTTCGTTTTTGCAAGTTTCTCATAAAGGATAGTTAATATGTTGTGTCTTTTAAATTAATTAGTAATTAGCTTGCAAGATTAGCTACTAACCTTGTTGCGTGATTAAATGCTATTTTGAATTTATGTATATTGAAGTAGAATAGTTAGAACGGAGTATTGAGTTAATGTAGAACATAGAGTTCCTTTGGCAAAGTTTCGATGGATGAATAGTTGATAATTTTGATTTTAATTCTCAGTTTCCTTATCTAGTTTGCCTATTTAGTTTGCTTATTAATTTTCCTGTCATATGCTGAGATAGAAGTAGAATTTAAATTATGTTTTTATGAGTATTTCAATTTGCAATTTGAATTGTTAATAGTAGGATTAGTTTAGTTTATTTCATGAAATTTCCATTCTAGATCTAGATTGCAATTTTAATTCAAGGTTTGAGTTTGAGTTAAGTTTTTAGTTATAACTCTCTAATGGTGTGAATTTGCTTACATTAGGATAAGAGTGCATTTGAATTAAATAGAATAACTTTTTCTTATCGTTGATGATTAATGCATAAATTGAGAGATCACATGCATTTTCAGGGTAGTTGATATTTCTTCTATAATGGCTAAGCTCTCGTTAGATTGTTTGATTCATGCTTTTCATTTCGATATAGAAGTTAATATTTAATTTATCCCTCTTGATTTATCACTAATTGTTAGATTCCATCGTGATGTCATAAGACACTGAAGACATAATCATCATCATTATATTTGAAGTTTTCTTGTTATTATAGATTAAAGAGTAGTTGTTGATTGATCTTTGAATATTGTCATGATGCTTTTAATTCAATAAGTTAAGATTTCCTTTCGCAGAGTAGAAGTAATTATGAGTTTTATCTTAAGAATAGAGTTCACTTGCTTAATAGTTTAATTAGTTATATGTTGAGTAGTTTTGATTAGATTACTTGTTGCATAAGTTTTAATAGGGTAGTTGCTTGCTTGTTTGTTTGTTTACTTGTTGTTGCTCATTGATTTTGAATAGATTGATTAAATTAGTTTGCTATTGCTATTGTTCATTAAGTTGAATATATTAAATAGATGGCTTGATTTTGCTCATTATATTGATTAAGTTGATATGTTCAAAGTAAATTTTTCATTTTCTTTCTTAGAACAATCCATTGATCCATTGTTCAAAAGTTACTTAGGGTAAATAGTTTAAGTTCCTTGATAGGATTTTCCCATTGATATTCTTTGCTTAAGTAGATTAGCCCTTAGATAGACCATGTCCTTAGTTAGACTATACTACCTCTATCCTTTCTTCCTTGGCACATATAGTGCTACAACTCTAATTTTACTTACCCCGGGTTGACAATTTAATTGAGGGATTTTAGTGCATATAGAACACCCATCATTTTTGGCGTCGTTGCCAGGGAGTTGTCTCAAGGTACGAAATAGATCATTTCTAAACCTTAGCATTAGATTGGTGGCGGGGGAACTTTAAGACGAGAGGTAAGAACCTGTGCATCTGTTATAGTAGGTTCCCCCAAACCCAATGGTAGTTTTTCTTTTTGGTGTTTGCTTTCATGAACAGACTTAGGGACCCAAAAGGTAGATACATTAAATCTAAATCATACCTTTCAACCAAGGTTCCTTCCGACCTTTTTGGGGGAATGAATGTTCCACTCATAAACTCCGAAGACCAATACCGAAAAACAGGAGCTAGCTCAACCCAAAGAGCTAAAGTAGTCTCTGAAGAGACTAAGAGAGAGAGCACTATAGAACAAAAAATTGAAGCATCAGTAATAGTGGGACAAGAGGCAAGACCACTCGAGCGTTCTACAGAACTAAACAATACAACCTTTGTTTTCTTACCACCATCAGGAGATCCTAACTTTAAAGACATCATAGACCTTGAACAGGTGAATACCTTGTTTGGTAGTTCAACCAATATAATTGTCTCTCAAATTGACATAGAAACTTTGGCACCAATAATCTCAATCGGCTCGAGTAGAGTCCCAAACATCCAAACAGTAGGAAGACCTTCCCATCAGAGAGATACCTTTCTTAGACAGAAACCTTGGGATACCTTGTTCTCTCCAAGGATAAAACCACCTAAGTACTCTCTCTTTGGAAACCAAAATAGTATGGATGATTAGGAGGATCACAACAATGTAAGACACGAGGAGGGAGAATAAGTTGGAAACCAAACCGAAACCACCTTTGGGTTTCCAATTTTGGACACCACATCGAATGTCAATATGAAAAATTCCACATTGCCCACCTTTTATGGTAAAAGAAGTGAAGATATGGATACCTTCCTATTTGAGTTCGACATCTTGTGTAGGATCTACAACTACTTACAAGATGCCAAGAAACTAAAACTCTTTCCTGCCACCCTCAAGGGCTCTACACTAAGATGGTTCATGGGATTGGGAGAGTCCAGTATTAGGTCTTGGGAAGACATGAAAGATATATTTCTTAAGAAGTACCAATACTACTACAAGACCAAGGGGTCTCGTAATGATATTTTCAAATTCCAATAGTTAGAAGAAGAGAATCTCAAGGATTACATGGAATAGTTTTCTTATATCTCCCAGAAAAAAAAATATCATGACCTTCCAGATGATGCAGTTAGGGATATTTTACTTAAGGGAATTTCAAAGGAATACCTAGAGATACTTAACCTGATGGCATCAGGTGACATCTCCCATAAACCATTTTCTGAAATATGTGAAATGTTTAAAAGTTACTCGAGGAGCAGAGCTAAAATAGGGAAGAATGCTCAGGATCCTTACAGTAGAAACTTAAAACCAGTTAGTTCAGGTGGTATCACGAGAGTAGAGATAGGGAACCTTTTAGAGAATTTAAAAACAAATATCTTAAGCACAATAGGTTCCTAGTTGGACACCCTAAACATTAAAAAGAAACAAGAGGAGGAAAATGCAGCAATGAGCATATATTTCCCAAGATGCAGGAGGAAGCATTCCTCAAGGGAATACCCATTAGATAACATTTCAGTTTGTGGCTTCTGCACGGAGGACCACTCAACTGAAAATTTTCCATCATTGCCTAGTTTTTTAGCCATATATAGGAGTGGGGATCCTGGGGATTCCTCTTATGCACCTAGGAGGCCATGGCATCCTAGGAACTAGCCTACATACCTAGATCTACAACCTCAAGTTCCACCCTATTATCAACAACCACAATAGTGGAACTCACCAAGTTAGCAAAACTGGTCTACACAGTATCAGCATCCTTGGATTCAAGTATGGAGAGGAAGGCATAACCAAGGAAACCCTCAAGCTCCACCTGTCCCTATGCCCAACCATCCTTATCCTCAGTTTCCACCGAACATTCTGCATCTTCTGCCAGGTTTTGTTCCACCATCTTTACCTCCTATTCCACAACAACAATTACAACAATATCAGAATGCCAGCTCCCCAATACCAACATTATTACCGGCACAACCAGTGCCCAATCCCAATAATAATCCCACTCAACCTCTTCACAATGTTGATATCCAGGCCTTCCGGACATATGATATTTCTCCTATTCCATTGCAGGAGATTCAGCTAAGGCCGGGAAAAGTTCTGGACGGGCATAGACCTTCAGTAGTCATCCAGGAACAAGAAGAAGAGGAAATCCCAAAACAACCCACGGATAACACTAGGTGGGAATATGTTATTATTCCTAAGGACCAAGAACCCAAGATTCCCCAAAATGAACCTTCACAAATTAGGAAGGCCCCTCCTTATCCAAAAATATTAGTAATCGAGAAACCTACCACTCGATCGGAATTTGACATCTTGAATGAATTGAAGAATATTTGTGTCAAGATTCCCTTACTACAAGCCATTAAGGATATCCCAATCTATAGTAAAGTAGTCAAATAATTGTGTATTAAGAAGCCAGGGAGGAAGCAGAAGGATCCTCCAACAGTACATTTGATAGGAGAACTTTCTGAGTACATATCAAAGCAGCCTAAGGTAGAAAAATATGGGAACCCAGGAAACCACGTAGTGACCATAACCATTAATGAGGTTTCCATTGGAAACACTCTCATAGACCTAGGGGAAGCCATCAATGTTATGATCGTTACTAACTTGGAGGAATTACAGTTAAAACATCTTCTTAAACCTACCCCAACCATTTTGGAATTAGCAGATAAGACCAGGGTTATAACTGAAGGAATTTTGGATGATATCATAGTTACTTTAGCCTCATGGGAGTACCTAGTAGTCTTACTTTTCATCCACTCAAAGGATCCTACCAAAGGCCATCCCGTTATTTTGGGAAGACTGTGGTTAGACACAACCAATGAATTTATTGGCTGTAGAGAGGGAGAAATGACCATTTAAAATGGACTTTCTATCCAGAAGCTCACCACATACCCTCCAGCCCAACCTATCATGGAGAATATATGGTTGCTTGAATTTCCATATGAGAATGAGGACTGGGAAGAACACGTGTTGCCAAGTGATCATTGTTCAGGAATATTCAGAAGAACCACAATATTCTCTATTACTTGTCGACACTTCGGATCCACAACAGGATCCATCGTCAGGACATAAAAGCCTGAGGAAAAATACAAGAGAGGAACCCTAATAAATACTAAGGTGGAGTGGAGGAAACCTAAAAGTCGGATAAGTGAAAACCCTAGGGTTTACTAAAATGTTTAATAATAAATTATATTTTATATTGTTAAAAACAAAGTGAAGAAATTAATAAAAATTATTGTTCATTAATATATTAAGTGGTGAGTTATGAGGAGAGGTAAGGTAAAAAATTAAAATTAAAATTAAATAAAATAATCTAATTTAATTTACTAAACTACCTTAATTACGACCAATAAACCTCACTAAAATCCTATAATATTTGTTACCACCATTAAATTAATTCTAATTTAAAGCCAAACTAGTAGAAAACATCAATAATAATATTAATATTACCACTAATAAAAATAAAATTAATCCTAATTTTAACCTAAACTAGCATATACCATTAATTATGATATTAATATTAATTGGATTATAAAATTAAATTAAAAATTTGTGTATCTTACCTCTCCCCATAACTCACCACTTAATATATTAATTAACAATAATTTTTATTAATTTCTTCACTTTGCTTTTAACAATATAAGATAGAATTTATTATTAAACATTTTAGTAAACCCTAGGGTTTTCACTTAGCCGACTTTTAGGTTTCCTCCACTCCACCTTAGTATTTATTAAGGTTCCTCTCTTGTATTTTTCCTTAGGCTTTTATGTCCTAAAGATGGATCCTGTTGTGGATTCGAAATGTCGACAAGCAATAGAGAATATTGTGGTTCTTCTGAATATTCCTGAACAAAATTCCCACCATAGAAAACTAAACTATCAAGTGATCATTCTTGGGCACTTCAGGAGCACACAATGGAAAATGTGCTAAACCGGTTTATTTCTGTTATCATGTGTGTTGATTTTCCACAATCTTTTCCCCAATTTGAGTACATGTTTGGGGAAGAATTTCAGGAACAATTGGACCCATCCATTTTGTCTTCTACATCTTTCATCTTCGAGATAGACAATTCTGCCACATCTTATACCATGTCCTACGAGATTAGTCCAGGGAAATTTCTACATATAAATTATGGGCTAAATGCATAGCAACAAAATAAATTAGTAAGTTTCCTTGAAGAACAATCAGGGGCATTCACCTAGGAATACACTGACATGAAGGGTATACACCCTGACACATGTATCCATTACATATATACCCAAGGGGAAGTAACACCTGTTAGGCAACCCCAGAGAAGGATGAACCCAACACTGAAAGATATAGTAAAAGAGGAGATTCAAAAGTTATTAAATGTCGGATTTATTTATCCCATCTCCGACAGTAAGTGGGTATCCCCGCTTGTAGTGGTTCCAAAGAAAGTGACCAGGAAATGGAGAATTTGTGTTGATTTCCGGGAACTCAACAAAGCCACTCTGAAGCATTACTTTCCTTTTCCTTTTATCGACCAAGTTTTGGATACCCTGCCTAGAAAGAAATATTTCTCCTTTTTAGATGGATATAGCGGGTACAATTGAATTCTCATAGCACCCGAGGATCAAGATAAGACTAACTTTACTTGTCCTTGGGGCACCTATGCCTATAGGGTCTTACCATTTGGATTGTGTAATTCTCCTGCCACATTTCAACGAGCAGTACTAGGGATATTTGTTGATATTATTCATGATTGTGTGGAGGTATACATGGATGACTTCACAGTATATCACAATACTTACCAGGAAGCCTTAGATAATTTAGAAAAAGTCCTTATCAGATTCCAAGAAATGAACATGTCCTTAAGTCATGAAAAATGTAAAATGTTGTTGAATGAAGGAGTGGTTCTAGGACATCACGTTTCATCTAAAGGGATCAAATTCGATCCTGCAAAGATTGAGGTCATCATCATACTTCCACCTCCCAAGACTCAAAAAGGGGTGAGAATCTTTCTTGGACATGTCGGATACTACCAGCGGTTTATTGAAAATTTCACAAAGATTGTTGCACCCTTGTTTAGATTGTTAATAAAGGATGTTGATTTTCTTTGGACTGAGTAGTGTCAAACTACCTTTGAAACCCTGAAAGCTAAGCTATATGTGGCACCAGTTCTTAGGGGGGCCAATTGGGCTCTCCCATTTCACATATCCACTAATTCCTTCAACACGTCAATAGGAGGAGTATTAGGGCAGAAAGAGGACCAACAATCCTATGCCATTTATTTTGTGAGAAAGAACTTGTCCCTTGTCGAGTTAAACTACACAGTTACCGAGAAGGAATTATTGGCAATAGTTCATGTTATCAATAAGTTTCATCACTACATTACAGGTTAAGAATTATTTTTACATACAAACCATTCTGCCATTAGATTTCTCATGAATAAACCCATAACTAATGGTCGAGTGACTAGGTGGCTCCTGTTATTGCAAGGTTTTAACATCATTGTTATTGACCAACCTGGAAAGGAGAATTTGGTAGATGATTTTCTTTCACGAATAAAAATGAGGATGATGATATTCCCATAGATGATAGTTTCCCAGACGAACACCTTTTTTCCCTTTCTGTAAATACCCCATGGTTTGCAGATATGGCAAACTATCTAGCTACTAGGAAGTTACCGTCTCATTTGTCACCTCATGAAAAACATAGAATTATTATGCAAAGTGCCAATTACTCTTGGGTTGGTCATGACCTTTTTCGTACAGGTCCATATTTGATTATTCGTAGATGTTTCCGAGAGGATGAGATACCAGAAATGCTACGAAGTTGTCATGATGGACCATGTGGTGGCCATGTTTCTAACAAACGTACAGCATATAAGGTGTTACATTCAGGTTACTATTGGCCTATCATTTTTAAGGATGTTTCCAAGTATGTGAGGAGTTGTGACAGTTGTCAAAGAATAGGAAGACCCACGTCAACTAACGAGATTCCCTTGCATGCCCAAGTTATGATAGAACCTTTCAAAAAATGGGCCCTTGACTTTGCAGGACCAATTTCACCCATGTCTCGTAAGGAAAACTATATTTTGGTTTATACAGATTATATCACCAAGTGGGTAGAGGAAAAATCCCTATTTAGGGCTACAGAAAAATCTGTTGTCGAATTAATTTATGAATACATATTTACCCGCTTCGGTGTTCCTCGTGAAATTGTTACAGATCAAGGCACTCAATTCACTTCCAAGCTAATGAGAGAACTAATGGATAAATATGGGATTAAAAACTGTAAATATTCTCCATACCACCCACAAGTTAATGGTTAGGTAGAGTCTACAAACAAATCTATGGAAGCTATCTTAACCAATACTATTCAATTACATCATCAGGATTGGGCTGATAGGCTTCTAGAGGCTTTGTGGGCATATTGGACCACCTCGAGAAACACCACTGGGCATACCCCTTATGAGGTAGTGTACAGGAAACAAGTACTTCTACCAATAGAATTCCAAGTAAAGACCTTCTGTATTGCCACATAATTGGGATTAAACTTAGATGAGGCTCAGAAACAACGAGCCTTACAATTAAATGAGTTGGATGAGATCATGAAAGATGCTATCCAATGAACAATATTAGTCCAAAACCATAGGATTAAGTGTCATGACAAGTTTATTAAGAAGAAACACTTCCAACCTGGTGATTGGGATTTGTTGTTTGACTCCCAATTTAAAACCTTCAAAGGAAAACTCACCACTCGGCAGTTGGGTCCTTACGAAGTAGTCACCATATATGAGAATGGGGCTGTGAAAATCAAAACAATTGACGATGGACAAGTCTCCTTTGTAGTAAATGGACATCGACTCAAACTTTATCACAGGCCCATTTCCAAAGAGGATTTTCTACAGGTCATGTCAACTGAAAAGGCATTGGCCTTAGTAGATAGGGAAGTCCCCCCTTGTTCTTGAATGTTTTCTCAATTTTCAAATATACATATGTAAATAATTTTGAATTTTGTTGATAGAAAATTCTAGAGATTTCTATAGGTATTTATTTCACCAGGAGTAGACAGTGTCAAGGAAATATAAAAGAAGAATTTTTCTTCAAAATATTGCTATGCTTGAACCTTGTTGTTTGCTAAGAATCAAACGAATAATGACTTGTTGTAATTAGCCATATTTTTGCAAAGATTTGCATCTTCTTTTTTCTCAAGTCATATTAAATAGCATCTGCTCTTAAACCTTCACCACTATATAAGGAAGTGATATTGTAACCGTCAAGCTTAGAGGTCACTCGTACATTTTCCCCAAGAACCTTGAGTAAGTGAGTAAAGTATCTTTATTAAAGAGTAACAAGGAGGTATGATTAGTGGTTAGCCATGGAAACATCACAATAACTTAAAAAAGAAGAAAGTGAGTTGAGCCTAAAGATACCTTTATGTTCTTTCCCAATGGTACCATCCACTACACACTAAAAATGCTTGATTATATCATATATTTAGATAAGCTACGTCCTCTTAAGTACCCCTTACATCAGGACAATCACTAAGGAATATATAACGGAAATTCATCCTCTAACATAAATACCATCCCAATTTAAAGAAAGAAAAAATTTGTTTTCGGAGTTGTCCCCCCATCTTCTTGCACAAAGCAATCTTATACTAAAAATATTAAAATATGGAGGGTCGATATTTGAGGATATAAGAGGCTAACCCGTCAGGATACTGAACAGCTAGCAGCGGGTATCAGCCTGTGGGATGACTAGGTAAACCCATCGGAGTATCGAACAGGCTTGCTAGTAGCGGGGAATTCTACCTAGCGAGGATGGTAATCTAAAAAAAAATAATAAGAAATTCCTAAATCTTAAACTTTTCCTGATGTACGGCATTACTTGTAGACAAAGAAGACATGAAGTTTGTATGGTTAATCCAAGGTTAATGAACTCTGTCAATTTTCCATTGGGAACTAACTTTGAGACTATCTTGAAACTCCCTCGCCTACCTCTTCTTACCTATATATAGGATGTTTTATCCTATAGGTGGGGCCATATTCTAACCGTCTCGTCAGACCGATCTATGAAATTTATCTCTACACTTAACAAGCTGTAAATCTTCGTCTATTGGGAGAATTGACTGGTTTCCTATATTTTTTATTGTGAGGTATCACAATACTTGGTTGTGGGGGCGGGGTTTCATGAGTTGACAAATGATAATATTTCCTAGAAGAAGTAGAATCTTTGTAAAAAAAATTGTGTATTGTTTTTATGATACAGGCTATTATATCAGCAGTTATTTTACTTCGAAATGTTAATTCCATGTGTGTTATAAATTGTCGTACATATCCTTGACTGACCACTTAACTGGTTTTTTTTCTTACAAACTATTCATTATAGATTTGTGATTACATGCCTTATAATATGCGAGATAAAGGAATGGATTGTGTGAGCATGATGGAAAAACAAATAATAATGGAACACTCTTATCCTGCCTTTACTCCTATTCACTATGACTGTCAAAATCGTTTTAGACTGAAGCCTGTGGATAAAGCATCCATTACAGGAGGAATAAAATCCATTTCGCACAAGAGTACCATATGGAGTGCCATATGGAGTGGCGTATGAGATTTCATTTAGAATACCATATGAGGTGTCGGATAACGTGTCATATGAAGGATCGGACGAGATGTATACACCAGTAAATGTCCACAATTTCAAGTAACCAAGAATCGATTGCATTTATTTGAGTTAGTTAATGGAAATTGAGATTAAATGATACAATTCTTAAGCATTTTTATGATCAAATGTCCAAGTCAAAGACTTGTACATTGATCTAACATCTTCATCATTACAATTGCCTCCCAAAATATGCCTTCAAATTCGAAATCAGTGCACTCATGCTCACACATGGAAACTCATGTGTGATGAATGTAGCCGTTTCCACCCAGGGCGCATTCAAAAATGGAGGGATCGCTCAAATTGTTATCCCATTTATGCAGCACGTTCACCCTCTGCTCAATTATGTTCGCCCTATGCCTAATCACGCTCATCCTTGGCCTGATTGCACCCATCCTTTGTCGAACTCTTCCCTCTATCCATTTCTCTACATTGTCACCATGCCCAAATGGTATGAGTCATCCTCCTATGCTGACCTCTTTTCTATCCTCAAGTTCGCACAGTGTAGAGAAGTGTTCCTTTATGCGGGGTGGGGGTCATTCTTGGCTCATTTACAGGGCCATGATGACGGATTTTCTATGCAATTCACCCTTGGATTTGATGGAAATATGGTGTGTGGGGGGTCTCTCACCTTCATGGTCTCTGAGGAATCAATTGCCTCAGCCACAAAGCTCCCAAGAGTTATATACCATTGGTTTAAACACCACCAGTTGCCACGAACAAGCTACAACAAGGTCTTAAAACCTGAGTTTCATAATATCTCTAGAGATAAGGGATACTCCAAGGAGTGGATTAAGGATGAGCTAATCAACCCTCTCATATTCATCACAAAAAAGATCACATGTGAAGGTAGATATTATATTTTTAAAGCCTGCCACTTTCGATTATTAGCTCACTTTCAATTCAATAAGTGTTTATGGATAAATTCGTGAGTGCGGACACAGACCAATCTCCCCAGATCCACCTGGATCTGGAACAAAACGTGACAGAATACTACTCTTTCCCTAGATCTAGCTATTGAATGGAACTAAGAGAAATGGATGGAGTACATACCTTATG
>ML820171.1:51243-79233 GCA_009831015.1 Picea engelmannii
CCTTGTTGTTGTCTTTGCTGCTGTAGCTTCAATCCTTCACACAGTCTTGCACAAGTTCTCCAATCAATCTCTTGCTTCTTCTTCTAACTTCTCACTTCTTAACCATTTCCATGAGCAATCTCCTCAATATATAGGAGAAGATTAATTAGTTACTTGGATAGGGAATAATCCCAAGATATCTGGAAAACCAGTATTTTGCCAACTATTCGAACTCCAACTCACCCTTCTAGAAGATTCCTTCTAGAAGGATCGAGAACTTATTCATTTTCCTTCTTTATAAACAATTTCGCACCCTGGATTTGAACACAGTGCGAGAAGTTCGCAGTCCAGATTAAAGCAGCCTGCGAGAATGAAGATTCTTGCAGGAGAGTATATATGCAGCCTGCGAACTTTTCCCAAAATATGATTTTGAGAAAATGACAAGTGTAACCTTCTTTTGGAAATTGTTCTTAATAAAGAGTTTGATCTTCCATTATCATGACATGAGCATAATATCATCTCGATAACCAAAAATGTGGATAACAATAAGCCATAGAATTTTCCCTTTTACTTCTTAAAGAGTCTTAAGAAGATGTCTTCCCAAGTATGGAAGAATGTAACCAATCCCCATAATAGCCTATTCCACCATGGCCTCATCAAACTACTTGTCTTAGCCGAGTTGGAAAAACAAGGGAAAACGTGGGATGAGTTCATTTACCAATTTGCAAACCCTCATCTTACAATCAAGACCAGTAAGAAAACACTTGATATAAGGATTGTTACTCCATCCAAACCCCATTCTCCAAAGACTCCAAACCCTCATGCTCAAGCTATCCCTTTACTGGACCAAAAGTTAAAGAAACTTGTTGATACCTGTTGAGTCCCCATTTTGACATGTATAATGTCCTATCTTACCTTGCATTTGAGCCTTTTTTCCTATGTTATAAGCCTATACTTGACTATTTCCTCCCAAACATATACCTAATGACTTTGTTCATGTCCACAAGAGGTAATTGATGATTTAAAGCATGTTTTGTTTAATTTTATTGAATTAATTTGATTAAAGTGTTTTATCTTGTATAATCCTAACGGTTTGATTCATGAGCAGCCTATTCTAGTACTGTAAGTCATCATGCAATCCGGTACCGAGTTTATTTCGGTACCTGAGGCAGTCTTGATCCGGTACTATCTACTCTGTATCTATTCTGGTACCAAGTCATGTGCTATTCCGGTACTGTCTGCTCCACATCCATTCTGGTACTCAGATTCGCGACTGTGTGTATTCCGGTACCAAAACCTCTATTTCCATAATGCATTAGTTGCACCAGCATGATAATGGAGATTTCGAGAAGGCAGTTGAACGAAAGATTCCAAATCTCTTTTCCATATTACAAGGGACTCCATCACTCATTCACTTCGTGTCATGAGAATGGAGTCGATCCCTAGAGATTCCATGTAAACACCAATTGTAATATTTCTAAAAATTGTTTAATGCTTATTTGTAGATATTAATAGTATCATCTACCTTCTATATAAGGGACGTTTATAGGTGATAGTGTGTGTGGATGGTAAGGAATTAATGACGTATTTTGTCAGAACCAGATAATACATATCATTTCTATGTATGAGGTGAAGAATTGTTGATCCAATTCACTAGTTGAATTAATGCAAAAGATATATTATGCCAATTTCTGAGTACGAGTAAACCGTTTTAGTTGGTTATTTCCTTAAGAGGTTCCTTGTTGGTTCGTAAAGGGCCCACCACCCCAACCAAGGTAAACCTCATTGTATATGTTTTGTGTGACTGTGTGAGTGTTTTGTAGTAGTGTGTTGTTAATGATTTTTAATCTATTTCAAGAGTTCAGCATTGAGTTATTTGTTTCTGAATTGGTGTGAACAAATCAGGTATTAGATCAAATAAATATGTCCTTCTCAAATATTGGAGATTGTCATTCAATTGTTTGAAGTGTGGGATTGATAACTTGAGTTTATGATTGCAGTAGTTTTAGTACATCAAGGAACCAGAGGACTTTATATCTCATCTCCATGCTCTATAATGAAGTCTCTCATTTATGTTGATTGTTCCTTGTACTGATTTGCTTGGGTTAAACAAAGTTGGAATTGATTTTGATTTCAAGAGTGATTAGATTTAATTGTGAGTTATTGTTTTGATTTCTATAGGAGACAAGCTTCTTAAGTTCATATCCCTAATTCATGAGACTGGAATGAACAGAATTGTTCCCTAAGATAGAACCTCTTTGATCGATTGTTTGTTTGAGAAGTTTCATTATCATTTTTCTCTTCTAAGTTCAAAGTTGTTTGAAGTATTCAGAAATATTAGATACAGATTTTTATGTTATTAATTATTTCCTATGTACAACAAACATAGATAGGTTACCTGTTTTTGGCAAATATAGTGTAACAACTCTTTTGATTAAGAATCCCGGATTGACATATAAATGAGTGTAAGATATACATTGAACATATTTATACACCAACATTTTGGTGCCATTGTCGGGGAGTTGTAAACAGTAATAGGTATCATTTTGAGTTTTTAATTGGATTGATGAAGTTTGATTTGGATTTAAGGACAATCTGAGGGCGAAGAGAAGACGGTAAGACGAGAGGTAAGAACATGCGCATCCACTTTGGTGAGGTTGCTCCAAAGTTAGGTTGTCCTCCTACCTTTGATAATTAGAAATCTACATTTTCTTTTTACTAGAATTTATTTTATGAGTAGGTATAGGGATAATAAAGGTAGATTTATTGCTCCCAAGATTTCANTAAAATTTGTGCAAGAAAAATTCTCAGAGGAAAGAGCTCAAAGGAAAAAATTGAAACATCAGCCAAGGGCACTAAATCTGAAGCCACCATTCAAATTAAAAGCATAATACAATAATAAAAAGGAGAAGCATTGGCGACTCCATCAAAGGAAGAAGTTGGGAAAGAAACAGAAGTAGTAATAGACGAGGCTGCATCTGTTTTTGGAGAACCACACAAAACCTTGGAATAGCTAAAGATACTAAATAATCCAGTGGTTGAACCATCACTCGGCGAAGAGACATCACCACCCCCTTACAGGTTGTTTGGAGACATGGCAGAAGAAGAGGGAAATGTAGCTAATGAAACAGAGACACTTGGATTCCCCATACTAGATATTGCCAGAGATGTTGCTATGAAGAACATTCCATTGTCCTCACTACCACACTTCCATGGTATGTCAACAGAAGACTCTGACTCATTTTTATTTGAATTTGACATATTGTGTAGGAGTTATAACTACACTGACAATGCTCAAAAAATAAAACTTTTCCCATCTACACTTAAAGATTCAGTACTAAGGTGGTTTATGAGTCTAGGAGAACACACTATTTTGTCTTGGGATGGTATGAAGGAGACCTTCCTCCAGAAATACCAAGATTATTGCAGACCTAGGGATGCTAGGAATGATATATTCAAAATGCAGCAATCTGAAGAAGAAAGCTTGGAAGATTACTTAGAGAGGTTCCTATACAACTACCAAAATACTAAGCAGTTTTCCTTAGACACAGCTACAATTAGGAATATATTTCTAAAGGGTGTGAGGGATGATTTCATTGAAGTGATAAACCTCATGAGTTCTGGAGATGTGTACTAAAATTCATTTGCAAATATAGCAAATTATTGTAAAAGATACTCTCGTAGTAAAGCCAAAACTGGAAAAAGTGTAAGGGATCCTGCAAACAGAATTGTTAAACCCACATCAGCAGGTGTCACTAGGATTGAACTGGGAAATCTATTAGAAAAATTCAAAACAGATATCCTAAACACCATCATTTCCCAACTTGATACTATGAAAATTAAAAGAAAACAAGAGGAAGAAAATGTTGCGTTGGCAATTTTTTGTCATAGGTGTAGGAAAAAGCACCCTGAAAAGGAATGACCCCTTAACATTATTGAAATTTGTGGTCTTTGCACAAAGGATCATCCTACTAATGAATGTCATTCTTTACCTGGTATTAAGTCCATATTCAAGGGAGGGGGGAGAACCGGGAACATCCTACCCTCCTAAGAGACATTGGAGACAACAAAACCCCAATATGTTTGCAGAACCAACTACACAATACCCACATCATCAATGGATACCTCCCATGTATTATCCTCAATGGTCGCCACAAAAGCCACAAACCCAACCTTGGCAACAAGGGTGGAGAGGACCTGCATATGGGAATGTTCCCTTTCAACCATCAAATTTTCCCACCTATCCACAATACCCTTCGAATATTTCCCAGTTGCTTCCAGGATTTAATCCTCCTACTCTTCTTCCACCTCCACAATTGCAGAAACAACTTGCACTATCTATTAATCCAAATATGCAGTAACAATTGCAGGCTGCACCCATTAAAAACCCTCCTTGGCATACCCATATTCCTGCACAACCCATCCCTAACCCGAATAACAAGCCGACACAACCTGTACAAAACCTTGAAGTACAAACCTTCCCCACTTATGTATTAACTCCAACTCTATTTAATGGAATTGAATTAAGATCAGGGAGGGTTGTAAATAAAACAAATCCTAATGTGGTTATCCAAGAGGAACAAGTAGATAATCGCACAAATCAAGAAGAAGGACAAATAGATATTCAAACAGTTCAAAGAGAAGACCAAATCAATAATCCATTAAATTAAGAAAGAAACACCCTTGTACAACAAGAAACCCCTTCTCTCAACTCCCTTACAGCAGAAATACCTCAGAGAATAAATCATCCTTATCCAGAAAGTCTGGTTATAAAGAAATCTGAGGAACCTCTAGGATATAATCTAGAGACTGAACTTAGAAATATATGTGTGAAGATCCAACTACTACAGGCCATCAAGGACATACCTATATATGATAAAATTGTAAGGGGCCTCTGCATTAAAAAGCCAGAGAGGAAGAGGAAGGATCCGCTTGTCATACAAGTGGTGGGGAAGTTGTCAGAGTTTATAACAGAAATTCCATCCAAATATAGTGATCTAAGGAACCTAGTGGTGACCATAGAAATTAATGGTGTTGCCTTACCTAACACACTGATCGATCTAGGAGCAGCAATAAATGTGATGTCAGTAAACACTATGAAAACATTGCAACTAGATCACCTAAGACCAACACAAACTTTGTTGGAACTTGCAAACAAATCGGTCATCACCCAAGCAGGAAGTTTAGATGATATAACAGTTACTTTGGCCTCTTGGGAATACCCTGTGGATTTCTTAGTAATTCATCCCAAATCTTCCAAACCAAGACACCCAGTAGTACTTGGTCGACCTTGGTTGGCCACTATTGATGCATTCATTAGTTATCGATCTGGGGAGATGACAATTTCCAATGGCACTCAAAGTCAAAAACGTATCCCTTTTCCCCACGCCCAACCAACCACTGAAGTTCCTCTCTCGTTGGAGAATCCTTGTGGGGAGGAGGACTGCACTCAACCCTTGTTGACACTTGAACAAGTAAAAGGAGTACAAGAGAAAAATGAAGAACAAATTTTAAGCCTATTCTTGGCTGATTCAGCATGCATTGAATATCCTCAATCTTTTCCTAACTACACGCATATCTTTAGCCCCGAATTTCAAGAAATTTGGCACCCTTCCACCTCTACAGGAGCCACTGTTTCACAAATAGATGAAGGGAAAGAATCAGTTGTTCAAGTTGTTGAAATCAGTCCTGGAAAGTCTTTGTATATCAATGCTAGCTTAGAAACAGATCAGCAACAGAAGTTGATACAAAAGATTCAAGGGAAATCTGATGTTTTTGCAAGGGATTACTCTGACATGAAAGGGATCCACCCAGACACATGTATGCATCATATTTACACTAACGATCAGATCAGGCCTGTTAGGCAGCCCCAAAGAAGAATGAATCCAGCCTTGAAAGATATAGTGAAAGAAGAACTCTAGAAACTCTTGCAAGCCAATTTAATTTACCCTATATCAGATAGCAAGTGGATATCCCCATTAGTTATTGTACCTAATAAAAATGGGAAATGGAGAAATCATGACTTCATGGTGTATGGTGATGATTTCCAACAGGCATTGGATAATTTGGATAAAGTACTGGTTAGGTGTAAAGAGACCAACCTTTCACTCAGTCACGAAAAATCTAGGATGTTACTCACTTAAGGAATTGTTCTAGGTCACCACATATCTGGTACAGGAATAAGAGTAGAACCTACCAAGATTGACATTATTTCCCAAATCAAGATCCCTAGCTCACAAAAAGAAGTCAGAATTTTTTTAGGGCATGCTGGTTATTAAAGGAGGTTCATTCAAAACTTTACAAACCTAGCCTCCCCCCTATTCAAACTGTTGAAAAAAGAAGTTGACTTTTGTTGGAATGAACAATGCCAAATCTCCTTTGAAAGCTTAAAAACAAAGTTGTCAAGTTCCCCTATTTTGAGTGGACCAAACTGGTCTCTTCCTTTCCATATTTGCATAGATGCCTCAAATTCCGCTTTGGGGGTTGTCTTAGGAAAAAGGGAAGGGAAGATTCCTTATGCTATATACTTTGTCAACAAGAATCTCTCACATACTGAAGTAAACTACACTGTCACGGAAAAATAATTTTTTTCAGTAGTACATGCCATCAACAAGTTTAGACACTATATAACAGGATACGAAGTTTTTGTGCACATTGACCATTCAGCTATTAGATTTTTAATGAACAAACCTGTTACAAATGCTAGAGTGACTAGATGGTTGTTATTACTACAAAAATTCAATATCACTATCATTGATAGGCCTAGAAAAGATAATTTGGTTGTTGACTTATTGTCTAGACTTATTCGTACAGGTGACAGTACTCTAGTAGATGATGATTTTCCAGATGAGAATCTATTTGCTATTTCTACTTACAGTCCTTGGTATGCAGACGTAGCTAATTATCTTGTAACTGGAAATCTTCCTCAAAGTATGTCTTCCCGAGAGAAACAAAGAATTATTCAGCTAAGTGCCATTTATATGTGGCATGAGGATTGCTTATACCGAACTGGACCTGATTTTGTAATCAGAAGATGTGTTCGGGAGGATGAGATGCGGGATATCTTCAGAGATTGTCATGATGGCCCATGTGGAGGCCATTTTGTTGAAAAAAGGACAGCATACAAGATTCTACTGTCTGGATATTATTGTCCAACCATTTTTAAAGATGCAAAGAAATATGTGTCCAGCTGTGATGATTGTCAAAGAATGGGAAAACCTACTGCAGTTGATGAAATGCCTCTCCAATCCCAAGTAGTGATCGAACCCTTTGAAAAAAGGACTTTAGATTTTGTAGGACCTATCAACCCCATGTCACGTAGGAAAAAGTACATCTTAGTTTGCATAGATTATGTAACAAAATGAGTAGAAGCCAAGGTTTTGTACTCAGCCAATGAACAATCTGTTGTAGACTTTCTCTTTGAGGAAATGTTTACTCGTTTTGGTATACCTCAGGAAATAGTCACTGACCAAGGAACACAATTCACCTCAAATTTGGTCAAGGCTCTTACTGAACAGTACAGGATCAAACACAGAAAATCTTCTCCCTATCATCCCCAAGCAAATGGCCAAGCAAAATCAACCAACAAAGTGATAGAGGTCATCCTCACTAAGAATGTTCATCTGCATCACAAAGACTAGGTTGATAGGTTGACTGAGGCCTTGTGGGCCTATAGGACAGCTTGGATAAATACAACAGGCCATACACCCTATGAGTTGGTGTATGGGAAGCAAGTACTACTTCCCATAGAGTTTCAGGTAAAAACCTTCAGAACTGCCATGCAATTAGGAATGGATTTGAACGAAGCTCAAAAACAGAGGCTATTACAATTAAATGAGCTTGATGAGATAAGACAAGATGCTCTACAAAGGACCACCCTGGTACAAGAGAAAAGGACCAAATGGAACGACAAATACATCTAAAATAAGTCCTTTCAGTCAGGTGATTGGGCCCTCCTATATGATAGTAGATTCAAAACTTTTAAGGGTAAATTGTCTACTAGATGGTTGGGACCCTATGAGGTTGATACAGTTTATGACAATGGTTCAGTAAGGATAAAGACAATTGATGAATATCAGACTCACTTTCTCATAAATGGGCATTGACTGAAGGTTTATCATAAGCCTCTATCAAAAGAGGATTTTGTTAAGAATGTTCTTCAGAGTTCTAAAATGCAACTGGTAAGTAGGAGGGTTTCTCCTCCTGCTGACCTACCATAGTAAGTTCAATTTTATAGCTATGTACATAGGTGTGTCATTAGATAGAACTTCTCTTTTATTTTTCTGATATAACTAACAAAAAAAAAAAAAAAAAAAANTGGTTGTGTTCCCATGTAGATAAACAAATAAGGAGGGAATTTACCAGATGGAGTCTTCTTTAAGTTTTTTAGACTCCTTAAAATTGAAAACATCGGCGAGCAGGAACTGACCCAGGCTTGAGAAAAATCCATGGGATAGTATAGAGAGTTTTATTTAAATTTTTCAGACTCTTTAAAACGGAAAACATCAACAAGCAGAAGCTGGCCCGGGCTCGAGAAAAATCCACGAGACAATATAAAGAGTTCCCTTTAAGTTTTTCAGACTCTTTAAAATTGAAAATACCGATGAGCATTAACTAATCTAGGCTTGATAAAAATCCACAGAAAAGTAGTAGTTAGTATTATTATTGTTATTTTTGTAATAAAGAGGAAATGCCAGCAGGAACTGTGATCACCTTGGTTCCAAAAGAAGAGGTTTCTATAATCTCAACAACTAATCATCCAATTTCCAGAATTCTTCTTGCATTATTATTACACAAGCTCAGAATTCCTAAGTGTCGGTATTTTTTCCATCCACATGGTTTTTTTAATCAAATCTGATCACGGAACACCAGTTGTTTCTACAAGTCATTGCCACCAGAATCTGTGTCAAAAATCTCTCAAGCACCAGAATACAATGCTCACCTTTGTGCTTATCCGGCACCAATGATCACCTCTATGTTCATTTGGTATTGGACGCCATCCGATATTGAAGAAGATACCCTGCGCTATTCCGATACTAATTACAACTCTGCACATAGGTGATCCTGTACTCAAGTGATCCGTTACTCAGGTAATCTGGTACTCAGATGATTTTGTATTTCAACGATGCACACAGGTGATCCGGTACTCAGATGATTCGGTACTGGTAAGGATGTGACTGGTATATCTAATCATATTTCCAATTTGTTGCTTGATTATTAGTGCTAGGACATACAAATTCAACATTTTTTTCGTTTTATTAAAGAAATTAGACTAAATATGCATTTAAACATCTGGTTACTCTTGGATCATGACACACACCCTTCACGAACTTTTGTAAAATCCTTGTCCACATTTCCATAAGGAGAAGACGTCCCTATTTCCCAAAATGCTGAGAGTATGAGGTCATTATGTCTCTTACCGGATCAAACTCGTGCCCCGCTCTGTCTATCCGGTAAATAAACCTCATAAACCCATGATTCACCACCATGCTATGTGAAATGACTCAAACCACATATCTAATCATATCAAGTAATGATCCTGATGACGCCAGCCGATTTCACACTCACGAGTCTCAATCATAATGACCACACCCTTTGTCATCATTTAACACTCCTGTGAATATTGTCTAACGCCAATTTTCCCATGAATATGCAAGTCGTTAGTAGATTCAACCTGCCTCACCATATCATCATGACTGTCGATGTGACCATTGTAAACTACATTTCCATTTATAAACACTCCTCTAGATGGCTCTTCCATCTAGATGAGCCTTATTTACCGTTTTTTTCACACCACCTATAGATATATTGTGATCTCGTGCCTTCGTATTTACTGCATGTTTTCCCCATCTGGTACTCTATCGCAGTCTACATTTACCCAGTACTCAACCCTCGATCCTCTGTCTATGCCTGATACACCCGAGAGAATTGTTTAAGCTAGATTAGGGTTCGACGGGAATGAGCCCATATTTCTATTATACAGAGAATCAGCAGAATATCAAGCTTTCAAGGAAAAATATGAACATGCACGGTGGGTGCCATTTTTGGAAAAATTTAAGGGCCATCATGAGGGAATTTCTCTTGCCTTTGCACAAACATATGATGGAGAAAGCATGCAGTTTGGAGACATGAAGTTGACAATTACAGAGGCCACTTTAGCAGAAGCTACAGGTCTCCCTATGGCTGGAGAACAATACTTCAAGAGGGTGATCGTCGGCAAGAAACTGTGTCAGAAATTCCTCAAGCTGAAACATAAAGACCTAGATTGGACTAAGGGCATCCCTCAAAACTACATCAAAGAGGAATATTGGATGATGATCAGAAGTTTTCAAAAATTCCTCACCTGCAAAGGAAGGTATGCAGTAACCTTCATTTATCATTTGAAGCTTTTATCACATTTCGAGGGAGGACCACAAATTGATTTTCCTCACTTCCTATGGATGAGTTTAAAGAATATGGTGCGAGGAGTGAGGTCAGTTTCCAAGAAACCTGAAACTAGCCTTCATCACCATGGCTTAATAAAACTTTTGGTTGTCCATGTTTTGAGGGCACAAGGTAGTAGTTGGAAGCAACTACTCCAACAGAATTTTTCTCAAAAGAGAATGTCCAAATTTGTTGAAACACAAGATTCAGGGATACACAGTGAGGGTTCAAGAAAAAAGGCAAAGAAAGACAGAAGGAAGACATAAAGAGGTAAAGAATACACTTTTACGCCCACCTCATCCCATCCCATTGATAAATCAGTGATAGAAAAGTCTATTGTAGGGGAACCTACTACATCGAGGAAGAGGAAAGCCACCTAATCCCAAAAAATAAGTCATGCCTTGATTCAAAAGGATAAGAGACAAAAGGAAGAATCTGAGCTAGGGGGATGATCAGACAGTGTTCCTGAAGAAATCATGGAGTTTTCATTAGAACCAGCCAGCCAAATAGAGAAGACCCCTGACCTCAACATACAGAAAAAGAAAAATCATGCACAGTCTAAATTATCTAGCTCAGTCCTGTGTCCTAAAGATCAATTATCGCAAAGTAAGAAATGAAAGAAGAAGGAGACAGATCAACAAGAGATTTCACACGAGGAAAATGTCAAATCCCCTCCATAATCTGTTAAGGAATTGGAAAATATCCCTGAGGTAGTTACTCTGTCCTCCCAAAAACTGGCTAGTGAATTAAAAGAAACTGCTAAGGTGACAAGTAGAAACAAAAAGAAGCTCGGAAAGGATAAGGCACAAAGGGAACACATTCCAGAACCTACGCCTCAATATTCCAGGATAGAGATAAGGGCTAGTCAGTAGAAGCAAACTCCATAATCCACAATGTGGGGCCTCAAGATAAAAGTCAAAATGACACAGGAGAAACAAGTGTCCAGGCCTACAACCGTTAGTAAAATAAAAAAGAGGAAGTTGTTTGAGGAGACTTATACCACTGTCAACAAATATAAGGAAGTCTCGCCTCCCATACGAAGGACCACTAGAAGCATGGCCAAGCAAGTGACAGTTCCAAATATACCTTCTCTCTAAAAGGAACCCATGGATATTCTGAGTTCTCCAGAAAAAAGAAATGGTTGTGGAGCTATAGTAAGTGAAACAGAAGGGTTGGTGACAGAGACTTTGAGGGGTGTGAGAAAAGAAAAAGAAGCCCAAGAGGAGGTGACCAAGGAAGAAATCACATATAGCCTGGACAAGTCCCTAAACAAATAATCACAAAAATCAAGAAGAAGGACAAATACATATTTAAACAGTTCAAAGAGAAGAACAAATCAATAATACATTAAATGAAGAAAGAAACACCCTTGTAAAATAAGAAACTCCTTCTCCCAACTCCCTTACAACAGAAATACCTTAGAGAATAAATCATCCTTATCTAGAAAGTCTGCTTATAAAGAAATCTGAGGAACCTCTAGGATATAATCTAGAGACTGAACTTAGAAATATATGTGTGAAGATCCCACTACTATAGACCATCAAGTACATACCTATATATGCTAAAATTGTAAGCGACCTTTGCATTAAAAATCCAGGGAGGAAGAGGAAGGAGCCTCCTGTCATATAAGTGGTGGGGCAATTGTCAAAGTTTATAATAGAAATTCCATCTAAGTATAGTGATCCAGGGAACCCAGTGGTGACCATAGAAATTAATGGTGTTTCCTTACCTAACACACTGATCGATCTAGGAGAAGCAATAAATGTGATGTCATTAAACACTATGAAATAACTGCAACTAGATCACCTAAGACCAACACAAACTTTGTTGGAACTTGCAAACAAATCATTCATCACCCCAACAGGAAGTTTAGATGATATAACAGTTACTTTGGCCTCTTGGGAATACCCTATGGATTTCTTAGTGATTCATCCCAAATCCTCCAAACCAGGACACCCAGTAGTACTCGGCTGACCTTGGTTGACCACTACTGATGCATTCATTAGTTATCGATCTGGGGAGATGACAATTTCCAATGGCACTCAAAGTAAAAAACTTATCCCTTTTCCTCCTGCACTACACTCAACCCTTGTTGACACTTGAACAAGTAAAAGGAGTACAAGAGCAAATTGAATAACAAATTTTAAGCCTATTCTTGGTTGATTCAGCATGCATTTAATATCCTCAATCTTTTCCTAACTACATGCATATATTTAGCCCCGAATTTCAAGAAATTTGGCACCCTTCCACCTCTACAGTAGCCACCATTTCACAAATAGGTGAAGGGAAAGAATCAGTTGTTCAAGCTGTTGAAATCAATCCTGGAAAGTCTTTGTATATCAATGCTAGCTTAGAAACAGATCAGCAACAGAAGTTGATACAAATGATTCAAGGGAAATCTGATGCTTTTACATGGGATTACTCTGACATGAAAGGGATCCACCCAGACACCTGTATGCATCATATTTACACTAGCGATCAGATCAGGCCTGTTAGGCAACCCCAAAGAAGAATGAATCCATCCTTGAAAGATATAGTGAAAGAAGAACTCCAGAAACTCTTGTAAGCCAATTTCATTTACCCTATATCATATAGCAAGTGGGTATCCCCATTAGTGATTGTACCTAAGAAAAATGGGAAATGGAGAAATCATGACTTCACGGTGTATGGGGATGATTTCCAATAGGCATTGGATAATTTGGAGAAATTATTGGTTATGTGTAAAGACACCAACCTTTCACTCAGTCATGAAAAATCTAGGATGTTTCTCACTAAAGAAATTGTTCTAGGTCACCACATCTCTGGTACAGGAATAAGAGTAGACCCTACCAAGATTGAAATTATTTCCCAAATCAATATCCCTAGATCATAAAAAGAAGTCAGAATTTTCTTAGGGCATGCTAGTTATTATAGGAGGTTCATTCAAAAATTTACAAACCTAGTTGCCCCCCTATTCAAACTGTTGACAAAAGATGTTGAATTTTGTTGGAATGAACAATGCCAAATCTCCTTTGAAATCTTAAAAACAAAGCTGTCAAGTGCCCCTGTTTTGAGAGGACCAAACAGGTATCTTATTTTCCATATTTGCACAGGTGCCTCAGATACCGCTTTGGGGGATGTCTTAGGACAAAGGGAAGGGAAGATTCCTTATTCTATATACTTTGTCAGCAAGAATCTCTCACCTGCTGAAGTAAACTACACTATCAAGGAAAAATTATGTTTGTCAATAGTACATGCCATCAACAAGTTTAGACACTATATAACAGGATACGAAGTGTTTTTGCACACTGACCATTCAGCTAACATATTTTTAATGAACAAACCTGTTACAAATGCTAGAGTGACTAGATGGTTGTTATTACTACAAGAATTCAATATCACTATCATCGATAGGCCTGGAAAAGATAATTTGGTTGTTGAATTCTTGTCTAGACTTATTCATACAGGTGACAATACTCCAGTAGATGATGATTTTCCAAATGAGAATCTATTTTCTATTTCTACTTACACTCCTTGGTATGAAGACGTAGCTAATTATCTTGTAACCGGAAAGTTGCCTTAAAGTATGTCCTCCCGAGAGAAACAAATAATTATTTAGCTAAGTGCCAATTATTTGTGGCATGAGGATTGCTTATACCGAAGTGGACCTGATTTGGTAATCAGAATATGTGTTCGTGAGGACGAGATGCGGGATATCTTCAAAGCTTGTCATGATGGCCCATGTGGAGGCCATTTTGTTGACAAAAGGACAGCATACAAGATTCTACAGTCTGAATATTATTCGCCAACCATTTTTAAAGATGCAAAGAAATATGTGGTCAGCTACGATGATTTCCAAAGAATGGGAAAACCTACTGCAGTCGATGAAATACCTCTCCAAGTCCAAGAAGTGATCGAACCCTTTGAAAAATGGTCTTTAGATTTTGTAGGACCTATCAACCTCATGTCACGCAAGAAAAAGTACATCTTATTTTTCACAGATTATGTGACAAAATGAGTAGAATCCAAGGCTTTGTACTCAGCCAATGAACAATCGGTTGTGGACTTTCTCTTTGAGGAAATTTTTACTCGTTTCGGTGTACCTCGGGAAATAGTCACTGACCAAGGAACACAATTCACCTCAAATTTGTTCAAGGCTCTTAATGAACAATACAGGATCAAACACAGAAAATCTTCACCCTATCATCCCCAAGAAAATGGCCAAGTAGAATCGACCAACAAAGTGATAGAGGCCATCCTCACTAAGACTGTTCAGCTACATCACAAAGACTGGGTTGATAGGTTGCCTGAGGCCTTGTGGGCCTATAGGATAGCTTGGAGAAATATAACAGGCCATACACCCTATGATTTGGTGTATGGGAAGTAGGTACTACTTCCCATAGAGTTTCAGGTAAAAACCTTCAGAACTGCCATGCAATTAGGAATGGATTTGAACGAAGCTCAAAAACAAAGGCTATTACAACTAAATGAGCTTGATGAGATAAGACAGGATGACACTTTGGACCCTATCCAAGTATCCTCTGATCTCGAAAGTCCTCATAAAAGACTTAGGGAAGTGCCTGTAGAAGAATTGGAGCCTCATAGAAAGACAAAATCTGAACCTACTTCTCCTCATAAACCCCATGTTACTCCTACCTCACATATGCTTACCCCAGATCCCAAAATTGATAGACTTTCTACATCTTTCAAGGAATTCAATCCCTCCTCCGAGATATATGATCTTTCTCCAACCATTGAAAAGCTACAACAAGAAAATGATCAGTTGTTGCAACAATTGGAAGAGAGGAAGACTTTGGATAAGCATCTTAACCATGACAATGCAATACTACAAGAAAAGGTGAATTCCCTCCAACGATTGGTTGATCAAATGACCAATACCAATTGAAACCTCAGGGCACAATTGAAGCATCATAAGAGGCACAAGAGAAAATATTCAGGGAGAAGCTTCTAAAGCTAATCCTTCTCAGCAAGTCTAGTCATATGGAGCAATTCATTTTTGTTTGCAGTGGGACCTGCAAAATCTTAGGTGTGGGGGTAATGTTGGGCTCATGATTTGATTGTTTAATGATATTGATTGAATCCTTTTGACCGATATTATATATGTATTGATAACCATTTTGAATAATTTTTGAAGGATTTCATAGCAAATCATCATAGCTTATTCCAAGTATGTGTAATTAATGTTTTGTAATGATTTTGAGTTTAGTTCAACTTGATTTAATGATTACATGAAGCTAATGCGCGATTTGTTTGTCACAGGGAAAAATCGCATGTCATTTTTCCATCTAGTAGCTCATCTGGTATTGCATCTGGCACTACGTCTGGCACTCCATCCAGCACTAAAACCATGGGCGAGTTAGCAGTTGTTGTATCGACGGCTTGTGTTGGGTGAATCAGCGACATGGGTTTTGTTCACCCTTGTGGCCTCTAGCTACTGAGCTCTTGAAATTTTGGATTGAGCTATTATGCTCAGCATTGAGTTGCTCATTTGGTTTCTAGAAGCCATAAGCAGTTAGAACGTATTTAATGGGATTTATTGTTTTTAGAGGAGGTCGACCCTTCCATTGGTCGACCTCTTCAATTGTAACTGTATAAATACCACAGTAGTGGTCAAATGAATAAGCTAAGGATTGTTAAGACTTGTCAGGAATTGCTAGAATTGTTTTGTTGTGTAATTCGAGACATTCCCATAAATTTGTGCAAGACTATGTTTTTAATTTAAATGCCAGAAGAGTGTTGATTCAGCTCGTGATTCTCCGTTGAGAAGTAGCCATGACCTGTTTGGGGGGGCACCAGTGGTCTGGGTGAATAATTAGATAGTTATCTTGTGCAATTGCTATTTCTTTCATTTTCTTGATTATGTGTTTTTATCATTTTACTTGATGTGTATTTGTTGTTCATAATTTAATTGTTTCAATTTCCTTTTTGTAGGTTGCTCATAAAGGATAGTTAATATGTTGTGCCTTTTAAATTAATTAGTAATTATCTTGCAAGCTTAGCTACTAACCTTGTTGCGTGATTAAATGCTAGTTTGAATTTCTGCAGATTGAAGTAGAATAGTTAAAACAGAGTATTGAGTTAATGCAAAACATAGAGTTCCTTTGGCAAAGTTTCGATGGATGAATAGTTGCTAATTTTGATTTTACTTCTCAGTTTGCTTATCTAGTTTTCCTATTTAGTTTGCTTATTAATTTTCCTATCATATGTTGAGATAGAAGTAGAATTTGAATTATGTTTTTATGAGTATTTAAATTTGCAATCTGATTGTTAATAGTAAGATTAGT
Source organism: Picea engelmannii (assembly GCA_009831015.1). NCBI lineage: Eukaryota > Viridiplantae > Streptophyta > Pinopsida > Pinales > Pinaceae > Picea > Picea engelmannii. The sequence goes on from ML820171.1 coordinate 67,929, forward strand.
TTGGTTTATTTCATGAAATTTCCATTCTATATCTAGATTGCAATTTTAATTCAAGGTTTGAGTTTGAGTAAATTTTTTAGTTATAAGTCTCTAATGGTGTGAATTTGCTTACATTATCATAAGAGTGCATTTGAATTAAATAGAATAATGTTTTCTTATCGTTGATGATTAATGCATAAATTGAGAGATCACATGGATTTCAGGGTAGTTGATATTTCTTCTATAATGGCTAAGTTGTCGTTAGATGGCTTGATTCATACTTTTCATTTCTCTATAGAAGTTAATATTGAATTTATCCCTCTTGAGTTATCACTAATTGTTAGATGCCATCGTGATGTCATAAGACACCGAAGACATAATCATCATCATTATATTTGAAGTTTTCTTGTTATTATAGATTAAACAGTAGTTGTTGATTAATCTTTGAATATTGTCATGATGTTTTTAATTCGATAAGTTAAGATTTCCTTTCACAGAGTAGAAGTAATTATGAGTTTTATCTTAAGAATAGAGTTCACTTGCTTAATAGTTTAATTAGTTACCTGCTGAGTAGTTTTGATTAGTTTACTTACTGCATAAGTTTTAATAGGGTAATTGCTTGTTTACTTGTTGTTTCTCATTGATTTTGAATAGATTGATTAGATTAGTTTTTTATTGCTATTTGTTATCACTGAAATTTCGTCCGCAAATGGTTATAGGAATCCAACATCTTCAAACAGTTATGAGGTCACCCATGGACCAAAATTACCACAAAAGCATTTCCAAAAGGTCCAAAACTATACAACCAATGATAAAATTAAGGTGTGTTATGACTACATAGGGTGAGCGTGCACATGCACAAACCAGAAATGCACAAAAAGCGCACATGCACATGATGCGCGATTGTGGTCACTAAAAGCCGTGCACACCTAAGAACGATGCATTTATGAGATTGGTTGGCCTCCCACCCACTTATGGTTCAACTTCCAAGTTGATTTGACATCCAAATCTCGGCTGGATCCGACTAGATGGCTAGTCAAAGACCTAAAAATGCCCTAAACAACCCCTTTTCACACTAAAAGATGGTTTCACAATACCTCAAAGTGTTATAAAACAAGGCCATGGGTGCACTACATTTTCAAGAAATTCATTTGCAAGGTTATGTTGTTGCTATTCTCTTGGGGAATCCTCTTTTCTCATCAAGAGCATACTAGCATCATTACATTTGGGCAATCCATCTCACCTCTTCAGTGGATTAGCTTGGGATTCTTTCACCATTTCTTTCAAAGTTGTAAGAAGAGCTTAGTTGTGGGGGTCCAAGAGCCCTCCCTTGGAGAAAGAAGGGACCCAAAGTCCTCTTTCTTCTTGGTGTTTTCTTTTCACTAATATAATCATTTCCATTGGTGACATGAGTCTTATTGGTTTTTTGTTCTTATGTCCTTATGCTCAATAGTTTAGTTGTTCTTTCATTTCTTAGTTTAATTCTTAGCTTAGTCTTTTATGTTTCTTTTTCTAACCCTTTATTTTACTGTTCTCTTGCTTAGCTAACCCAACTAAGCTTGTAAGCACCTCTGTTTTGCTCATTTAGGTGACAAAAGAGGCGCAATAGATTGGCGACTCCACTGGGGAAAGGTATCAATTTCCTACCCCATTTGGGTTTTTCTAGCTCTTCTTTTGGTTTATTTAACCTGCAGGTACCTTAATCGGTCCAAGCCGACCTGTAAAACATCCAATTAAAAGCTGAATTGAGAGAATTCCATCCAGAATTTTCTTCACGATCATGTGTCAGTTGTGTGCGGGTTTATTGGCCCACAGTTGCGCATCATGCGCACGTGCACCAAAATTACAGTGTTGTTCTGTGCACCTGTGCCCAAAATCCTGTTTCGGTTTGCGCATAGGCGTTCAGTGCGCCTCTGTCTACTCTGAGACCCGCGCACCTGTGCAGAAAAATACGCGTTGTAAGTTTTTTTGTGATATGGGGAAGGCCCCTAACCTTCTTAAAAATGATTTCATGCATGTTGTAATCTGCACCACACTTAGTTCCCTCTCCATATAAAGGGATTAGTCAAAACACATAGGCACTTAGGGGGTTTTAAATCATTATTTCCTCTTTTTCTTTCATTTTGCCACATGGATGGCTTGCTTTGACTAAAAGTATAAGTTGGAAACATTTGTAATCACATAAAACTTGCATTGGGACCAGAAGTTGGATAACAATCGTTTAGTATGCTCTTCTCTCGTGCTTCAAAGCGACCTTGAGAATCAGAAAAAGGTTGTAGGACAATTTAATCTCCCTTAAAAAGACTAAAACCTTTAGGAGAGGACAATAGCCCCCTCGGGACTCCTCTTATTTTATTTTTCAAACACATCTCAAGATTGTAATGGGCCCATACATGCCCACATGCTACAAAGATAGAATAGTGTTGAAATTTACTTTCTTAGATTAAATCACTAGGGAAGTTTAAAGGTTTTGTAACGGGCCCATACATTCCCACATGATCACAATCTATGATAGTTTCAAATATTTCTTAGATTAAATCATAATAGGGAGTTAAAGGAATAGTAAAGGACCCACATGTCCACATGCTAGTTTCCTAGGGACTTTTGAATTACACGAGGTTGTACCAAAGGCATTTAGTTAATTAGGTAATCAACACTTGTAAGGACCAAGCGAAGTCCACATGCAGCAAGGTGACACCTAATTCATTAAAACATTGGTACACTTTTCACTCATTCACACACAAAATTCACTTATCACTCACATAGTTTTCATCTCAAAACGTGGAGGTCAAAGTAAGCCTCCTCCAAAAGGATTCTGAAACACCCCACCCATTTTCTTGACAAAACTATCCACTCCTATTTAATTTCAACGAGATTGGCTCACACCCCCAATCTCTCAAACAAACCACATCTAAAAAAATTCTAAAAACTCACTAAGTTTTCCTCCACGGGAGGTGCCAAAACAATGTTTTTAGTCTAGGTAGGATTTCGGGGATAGGCATCCAAATAACTCCTCGTTATCCAGTTCTCACATTGTCAAAACAATAGAAGTTGTCAAATAGGGAACTGTAAATCCTCCAAGTCAAGTGTTCCTAACACCATAAGGCAGGGAGATACCCGTGAAGGGTTGAAGGCCAAGCTCCAGTTGTTATGTGCATCCCCCCTTGAGACACCCACCTCTTGGACAGGATCTAGCCCGTGACCCATTTCTTAGGCCGAAAATCTAAATGTTGCACTTTGACCGAGGTAACTAGTGACCAAATTTTAGGACATATACCCAAGTGGCAATTGTGGGCTGCAATTGCACCTTGATCGGATTTTGTGTGGATATTGGGAAATATCGCCAGCTCTTTCAGGATATGCCCCCTTTACCCCTCATTATAATTGATTACTTCATCCTTCACTAGTTTCTCTTCCAGTGACTTTAGACCCCATTGTTGAGTACTATTGGAAGGTCCAGTGCTATTTGAGAGGAAGGACGTTACATCTTTTAGGAAATGAGCATTTGTTTTCTTTGATCCCCCACGCGGACAAAACCCACTTATCCACATATATGCTTCTTTTTCAAAATACTTTATGATGCACTTCTGATTACATTTGATTTAGATATATATCATGTAAAGTTCAAAAATTACAACAAAGGCTCTTGTTTATTTATTATTCTCACCATAATTCGCACACATCCACTCAACTAGTTAGACATCATAGGGGAACCACATAACCCTCGTCATTCCAGATGCTTGATAAACCTCCCTCCTAAACCTCCCTCCTATTTTAGGGGGAGTTACTAGTCTTGCCAACTCATCGGCCCCACCTTCTCACACTCCTGTGAGTGCCACTGTCTTAGGACCAACTTTGCTTGGGTCCACTTCCCAAGGGCCACCATCCACTTGCTCTCCTTTACACGGAAGCGAGGGGCCAACTTCCTCTCAAGGGGGAAGTACCAACCCACCTAGACCCCCTCAAGGGTCAGGTTCACAGAACACTCACACCATGGCTAGAACTAATCCTCCGCCACCACTCCAGATGCCATATTTGGCCTCTCTTAACATACCAGATCTCAGAAAACTCACAAATGACCCTATATTGCATGACCCCACATGGCCTGCAATGCCTACCAAACTACCTTCAGATATCCCCAAGTTTGAAGGAAAGGCAGAGGATGACCTTGCCAACCATGTCATGAATTTCCACCTATGGTGCTCTTCCAACAACATTATGGATGATTCCATCCGACTACGATTATTTCAAAGCACGCTCACTGTCCCATCAGCCAAATGGTATGTAGACGAAAAGTCAGGGTCCCATGTGACCTTTGAGTCCTTGGCCAAATCATTTTTGACCTTCTTCCAATTACCAATCCACCATGACAATGGTCTTGAACTACTCTCTAATTTTAAACAAACCTCAGCCACACATATCACTGATCACATTCACGAGTGGCGTCGATGACATAGATTGTGCAAAGTCGAAACCACCAAACAACAGTATCTTGACTGGTTTCTCAGATCACTTGTCTCTCTCCTTGGTAAAGATGTGGATTCCACCTTCCCTCAATCAGAAGAAGAATCCATTGATAAGGCTCAACAATACAAACTCATCTATTCACAATCAGGGTACTTGTACACAATACTTCCTGATCTCCCAAAACCCATGCCATTTGGCCAAGACAAACCTAGGATATCTCACTCAGCAGATGGATTGATTGGTAATACCACGCACCACAGTACACAACCCCAACAACCACCGATGTATGGCACACCTCACTTTTCTCCAACATATGGGGGAACCTCTTATTACCCTCCACCCCCTTATCAACAACCATACCTTGTTGCTCTTCCTCCACCCATCAGTGGGCCACCGCCGGCACCCGCAATACACCCACCAATCCAAACAAGTTCTGGTACCCCCTCTACCTCATCTTATACTCTAAGTACTAGCGAAAGCGCCACGCCTTCCTATGTACCTTATGGATCATTACCCCCAAATAATATGTACTTCCATTCCCTGGTCCTCCATAGCCCATGGATCCCCCACACCCTCATGCTGGGGTGAATTTTGCTCAACCCTCTCCCCTTCAGCAATATCAAAATTTTGAATAGTTGAATACGGAAAATCCGACCCATCAGTCAAATAATGCCAAAAAGAAAGGAAAAAATAGGAACAATAGCAACCCAGGTCAAGGTGGGAATCACCCCCAACAGAACCAACCTGCTGGGGGGAACCAGAATCAAGGGAATTAGAACCCCCAGGGAGGCAATAAAAACAGGCATCAAGGGAAAAATAACAATAATCTTCGAACCAACTTCCCGTGTGCCCTTTGCAGTGATTTCGGTCATTATACTCATCATTTCCCCCAAATCGTTGATTTTAAATGGATGAAAGACTCAAGAAGTGTACCACATCCTCCAGCACCGCCTGCCCCTCAGCAGGCCCCACAACAATACGTCCAACAACCTCCCCCAGCCGTGCTGCAGAATCCCATTCTGCACCAGGGTGTGATGAACACCCAACAGAACATGCAGTCTACCCCACCATAGTTGGGACAATATCTCAACCCAAAAAATCCCACAGATCGCACTATCCTCCTCACTAGTGAGGAAGAAGTCCTTCTACAAACACGTAGTTGTCAATACCGTGCACCCGATGAGTCTCCTCCCATTCCCCCAGAAACAATCCCAGCACCAACGGGACCCCCGTTGGTGATTCCTCTCCCTGACGCAGAAACACCTCTTCGCATCCCTCGCATCCCATTGCGCAGGAATGTCCACAACCCGCAGGCTAGGGCATCTCATAATTACAGTCTGGTCGATGACTTAGCACAATCCTCAGCTTCCATATCAGTCTTAGAAGTCCTTCAAACTTGTCCCACTCAGTGGAAATCATTACTTTCCGCCTTGGGGCAGTCAACCCCGTGGATAATCAACTCATCACATTTGATCTTGATAGCGGAGAACCTAGCCTCCCCGCTCTAATCACTTTTCAAATCCCAGTGAAAATTCAGAACATTACAGTTCATCGGTGCATCATCGATGAAGGCGCATCCACATGCATCATGTCCAAGTCTGTATGGAATAAAATTGGTTCCCCTAAACTCATACCATCTACCATTACCTTAAGAGCTTAAGACGGACGACCATCTTCTCCTGAAGGGCTCTTCCAAAATGTTCCTGTAGAACTCGAGGGCAAGACCATTCTTATTGACATTGAAGTTATCAATTCCCCACTCGATTACAATATCTTGTTCAGTCGTAGTTACATGTATGCTATGAAGGAACTTGCCTCTTCCGTCTTTCGAACCATGATGTTCCCCCATAACGGGAAGATCATTACCATTGACCAAGTTTCACATTATGAGCCTAACCCTTCTGCCAACATCAATAACATTCTCCCTCTCATCCATACTAATCATGAAGCATACCCACTCATCGAAATGGGCCCCGGAATTTTCAAAGACCCATCATTGTTAGGAACTTACCATGGTGTGCCACTGCTCCTTCATCCTTCCAATCAGGTATGTGTTGTATCATCCAACGGAACTGACATTGAGAATACCTTTCCTCCCAGAGAGGCTTCTCTCATATCTAACATCCCACTAGTCGCAGAACCCCTCCCTCACAAGCCCCCTGCGAACTCGTTGACTCCACCAGTTCACGATTTCACCTCTCCCCAAGGCCATATCCCATTTTGGAAAACAGTTTCCCAAGCCATTACTCAAATCCCCTTCTTTTACCCTCCACCAGGAGTACAAGCTTTCCAAGTGGCCGCAACGCTTACTCTCCCTAATATGGTGTTGGCAATCCTAGTTTGGTATTTACATCCACCAAAGATGGTCCCTCAACCATCCCTCCCCCCCAAACAGAAGGACCCCCAATGAACATTACCATACTCACTCCCACCATACCCTCTACACCCCCACTCACTAACCTCCCTACCACAGCTGGGGGTAGGCGAAAGAAGAAGGATCCCACATCTCCACTCCCCCCACACATCCAACCTCCTTGCGCGCTATGTGAGAAACATGGATACCCAACCAACAAATGCCCATCTCTACCTGAGTTACGTAACTTAATTCAACTCAATCAAACACCATCATCGCTCGTCACTGTAGCAAGCACTGCTGCTATCTCCCCTAATGCAAGTAGCAAAGGGATGCAAACCAAATTCACTTGTGCCATATGTTCTGAATATGTCCATTATACACACCATTGCCTAGCACTACCTCAATTCTGGCAGACATTAGTAGCAGTACGCCAAAGCTTCCAGCACAAACCCAAGCCAGCTACATCATCCCTACCAAATATCACCGACATCCATTATGTCATGACTTCAGTCAATGAACGTATGAGATGCCCTTTCTCTCTATGTGAATCCTTAGATCATTTTACATATCAATGTCCTATGATCATTAAATACAGGCAACGCCAAATGACCCTGATTCAAACCCCTGTACCCCCTATAGAATCGATGACTAACCTTACCTCATCACTAGAGATTCTTCATATCATTTCTCATGAACCAGAGGCACTCCCTATTCCTATGTGGTTCTTGGATGACTTATCTGAGGATTTACCCCCAAATCCCCCCAATTCTCCTGTTCATTTCCCTATGAAAATTTTACATCCAACTACCACCGGTACTCTTCAGTACCTCGATATTTGGTTTATGTCGAGTGAACCATCACAATATCATTGCGTCATTCCCCCTGCTTCTTCATCCCCAAAGGACAACCACATGGTGACAGTCACCGATATCACTCTTTTAAATCCCTTGTATTCCTGCCAATTCCACTGTGACGAGGACATACTCAAAGAATTAAACACCCCTGACTACCCATGGGATGCACTACACCACCGAGCGCTCTTCTTTCCATAGGAAGCCTTCACGCTTCCTAACAAACACCCCATATACACAGTCGAAACCAAGGATTTTATCCCATCAGGGAATATCGACTGGTTCAACAACCTCATCCCTGGACCTGATGCTTTTGAAGAAGGCAACATGGACAACATTTCCCTGACCATCAAAATCAATGTTTCCATCAAAAATGGAGTCATCAAGGAAATCACCATTGGCGCCACATGCACTCCTCAAGAAATCACCGCCTATAAAGCCCTCTTCCAAGAATATCGGGATATTTTCACCTGGTCATACACAGAAATGAATGGCTTTGATCCCTCTATTGTTGAACATCGCATAGACACATGGCCTAATATCACACTGATTCGCCAAAAACAACGACCGCTACACCCATCCAAAGTAGCATCCATCAAAGCCGAGATTGACAAATTACATGCGGTTGGGTTCATCTACCCCATAGCCTATACCTCATGGGTTTCCAACCCTGTACCCATTAACAAAAAACAGGGCACTATCTGTGTTTGCACGGACTTTCACGATCTCAGTCACACATGTCCCAAAGACAACTTTCCAACACCTTTCATCGATCAAATTATCAATGACTGTGCAGGCCACAAGGCTCTGTCCTTCATGGATGATTTCTCTGGTTATAATCAAATCCAAATCCACCTAACCGATCAATACAAAACTGCATTTACCACCCCCTAGGGTACTTTTTCATATCGTGTCATGCCTTTTGACCTAAAGAAATATGGCACAACTTTCCAATGGGCTATGACCTACATTTTTCACGATCTAGCTCATATCATCCTCACATACTTGGACGACCTCACAGATCAATCCAAAAAACGCACCCAGCATCTTGATGATTTATGAATCATCTTCCAATGGTGTCGTCAGTACAACATCTTCTTGAACCCCCTCAAGTGCGTGTTCTGCGTCACTGTCGGGCGCCTCCTCGAATTCATCATTTCCCACAGCGGTATTACCGTGGACCCCCTCAAAGTCCAGGCCATCACAGAAATTCCACCCCCCCCCTGGAATTTACGCCAACTCCAAAGCCTACAAGGAAAAGCTAATTTTTTACAATGATTTGTCCCAGACTATGCCACTCGAGCACACGGTTCCTTCACTTACTACACCACGACATCCCATTCCAATGGGATGAACATGCCCAAAAAGCATTCGACGACCTTAAAATGGCACTCTCCAACGCCCCTTTAATTAGTTCACCTGACTATAATCGTGACTATATCCTCTACATCTCAGCATCAGCTGTCTCAGTAGCAGGAGTTCTCATTCAAATCGGTGATGAAAATCGTGAGCATGTCATTTACTACATTAGTAAAAACATCTCAAGGCCACCCCTGAAGTATAATCACGAAGAGAAACTAGCCCTTGCAATCGTCCTCGTAGTCCAGAAAATGCACCATTACATTCTGCTTCACACAACCAAAGTCATAGCGGATTCCAACCCCATGCAATACTTGCTCAATCGTCGGAAAATTAACGGTAAATTTGCCTGATGGATCGTTATCCTCTAGGAGTACGATCTCAAATTTTCAACACCCAAGAGAAAGAAAGATCTCGTCCTCGCCGAACTTGTCAAAGCCTTCCCCTTTGATACTACCAGTGCCCCCATTAATATTGACTTCCCTGATGAACATCTCTTTTATATTACTTCGGATGATCCTTGGTACGGAAACCTCCTCGTCTACCTTCAAACCCAAAAGTTCGGTAACCACCTCTCATGAGATGATCATCGTCGTATTAACCACCAGGCCCCCCACTATCTCCTCATTAGAGATATCTTATATCGACAAGGGGTTGACACCATACTCTGTTGATGCTTGACCATTGACGAGGCTGATAGAGTCTTGAACGACTGTCATAGCGGTGCGTGCGAGGGCCATCTTTCAAGGATGTCCATTGCTCAAAAAATCATGGGAGCAAGTTATTTTTGGCCTACATTGTTTCACGATTGCATTCATGCCATGAAGCGATGCGATAAATGTCAACTTTATGCCAACAAAGCATGAGCACCACCTGCTCTTCTCCACCCAGTCATTACTGTCGGCCCCTTTTGTAAATGGGGCATCGACTTCATGACTTGTAACCCACCATCCAGCAATGGACACAAATACATCATTGTCGTAGTCGATTACTTCACAAAATGGGTTGAAGCCATGCCTACCTTCAACAACACCGCTGACACTGCAGCGCGCTTTTTATTTATTCACGTCATATCCCGCTTTGGAGTACCACTCCAACTAGTCTCTGATCACAGGAAACATTTCGAGAATGAGATTTTCATCGAACTCTCATCCCAGTTAGGATTCTCCCATGATTTCTCCTCACCATATTACCCTCATTCCAACGGACAGGTCGAAGCAGTTAACAAGGTCCTCAAAACCATGTTGCAGCGCATGGTTAACAAACATAAGACCAATTGGCATCATATGTTATTTTCCACGCTATAGGCTTATCGTACGATCGTGAAAACAGCCATTGGTTTCACACCATTTCATCTAGTCCATGGAGTCAAGGCCACTCTTCCTATCGAGTGTGAAATCCCCACCTTATGCACCGCAATTGAGCTATTACTCGACACTACTCCAATGGAGCAGTGTTTTCTGAACTTAGAATCCCTGGATGAAGATTGTCGATCTTCATTACAGAACAATGAGGTAGCCAAAAAATGGTCAAAGGCCACCTTTGATCGCCATGTCAACCTTCGCTCATTTCATGAAAGTGACCTCGTCCTTGCTTATGATATCGCTCACGATACCCTCGGTCATGGAAAATTTGAGTCACTGTGGCATGGCTACATTATCCAACATTGCCTCACCAAAGGAACATACATCTTGGCTTCCCCCGAAGGCCTCTCTCTCAAAGAACCCGTCAACGGGCTATACTTAAAGAAATTTTATGCCTAAGCGTAGCCATTCTACATTAGGTTATTTCTTTTTATAGTGTTTTTAATCTTTTTTCCATACCTCACATCTAAACTATCATTTTTGTTATTGACAGATGCTTCCTCAATCGGCCTACCACATCAGTTACACCGACGGCGCCAGCCTTTGGACACAAAATCTCACTTCGACAGCTTGGGCCCTCTATATCCCCTCACATGAACTGCTCCACTCTAGCGGCATATGTTTGGGTTCAGCAACCAACAACCAAGACGAGTACAATGTCATCATTGGCCTCCTCGTCGATGCCAGCCATCATCGTATTTTCCACCTTAGCGTCTTACTTGACTAACAACTGGTCGTCCTCCAGCTCAACAATGTGTATTGTGTCTGTGATCCTTGCCTTTTTCACAAATACCTGCAAGTTAGACTTTTATCTCGACATTTTGATTTCATTACATTTACACATATTCCAAGACAATTTAATCAAATCACAGATAACCTAGCTAACATTATACTCGATTGGCATATATCACATCAAGATACCTTTACAC
>ML820171.1:79283-105648 GCA_009831015.1 Picea engelmannii
ACAAAGACCCCAAAATGTATACTCATATATATATATATATATATATATATATATATATATATATATATATATATATCGGTCAACAGTGCCATCAAAATGTTTACATACACATAAAATACATTGTATACAAAATCTGCAGGCCATTGAAGCACCTCGGTACAAAATTGGTGTCACTATACCAAAATGGGCTCACCAGTCTATATACAGTATACAAAAATACACAGAGAGACACTCAAGGTGCCTCTAGAGCACCACCTCCTACCCCTCCCTCAGGCGGCGGTGCCCCACCCACTATTGGTCCCTTCGGACCTGGAGGTAACCGCCCGATCATCGCATCACCTACTACTGTTTCTCACCGCACCACGGTATACCACTTCAACGGAACTCCCACACACTACTCCAGGATTCCCTCATCCTATATGCGAGACCACATGCCCTCAGGCACTCCCTGTAGCACCACCTCAAAGTGGCGGCGAATATCCTCAAAATCTCCCCCGGCCTCCTCCGGAGGAGCATGCGATGGACCGACACCAGGGTCATCAAAATGGCGTCTCCTAGTCGCTCTCTCATCGTCGACTAGTCTCGCCTCAACGTCCTCGTGCCAACGTCTCTCTCCTACCCACAGCTCTCCCCGTGGCGATCTCACTGGCTCTTGACGAGCCGACACTCTCATCAACTCAACCTCACACCCTCGAGGTCCCACATCTGCACATACAAAGAAACAAAGGATAGCCTCAGCATCCATCTATACATAATATATAAGTCATACTATTGCAAATATCAACATATCAAACAAATCACAAAGATACATCGGTGGTCAAACACCTCTCCCGGAGGTAACACCATATCCGGATCACCCCAAAAGTCAACCCCATAGTATGGATACTGCAGTATGATCTGCGGCATCTACCACCACACCTGTGCAGCCTCGGCCGTGAAAAAATGGCCACCCTCACCACCACCATGGCAAATCAAAATCATCGACCACTGCCTTAGTCGCAGCTCTCGTGCACCAGGTGTGCCCAATAAAACTCTAGGGTGCAACATCGGCACCCTCTCCAAAATCCAGGCCACCAAGATGGACCCAAAGGCAAAGTCCCTTGAGTCTGTAGTCCGACACCTGTCAAGTTGCCCTACCGTCTTGGCATGCAGCATCAAGCCCCAGGAAAAATGATCTCCTGCCAGTGCCCTCCCCATAATCCTCAGTTGACTACCATTGATCCATTGAGTTGCAAGGGACCCATATACCCTCACAATCATCCCTACTACACAGCAATGAACTAAATCATCAATAGCCTCGATACTCACTATGGAGCCTGACATAAAGTTCTCTCTAGAACAGTACCTCTGGCCTAAGGTAGCCAACTGCCCGTCCCAAGGTAACATAGGTTCCGCTGGTAAGGGCATTCCCCGAAAAGGGAGCCCAGTCAAAAATTACACATCCTCCACAGCACCGAAGGCTAGTTGCTCTCCCAGCACCATAAAAAAATGCAGATACAGACTCCACATCTGGATCAAAAACTAAAGAAGATACTCCTGAGCCCATATCAAAGGGCACTCGAATAAATTCAGTAGCCCACAGGTTTCCAAAGTGGCACGAACCGTCGGCTCCTCAATAGTCATGGCCTCCCTCAGTTGTGACCAGTCCCGCTCTCGCCAGTGGACTGGCATCATCCCAATGATCGCCTGCAACCACATAATACAGTCCTAGATCAGCCATCTCAAACATAAAACACATGAAAATCTCCAAAAAGATGAGTTTTTGCACCCATCAGCCTTGCCTCCAAGGTGTGGTTGTTTAAACCCACAGTCACACACACATGCGCGCCTGTTCACCCCACAAGCGTGCACACATGTGTACCTGTTCACCCCATAGGTGTGCACACCTACGCACATCTTCATCTCACAGGCATGCATGAATGTGCGTCTTCCCGCCACATAGCGGCGCCTCCATGCGCCCCTATCACGAACATAGGCGCGCATCATAGCGTGCTTGTCCACTACACAGTCATGCACCCATGCGCAGCTATGTAGAAAATAGGTGCACATACCATGCATGTCTTTTTCCCCCCTTAGGGCGCACCCATGCGCAGATATCCATATAACAGGCGCGCACCCATGCACACATATTTTCGGATCACCCACGCACTGGAGGGCCCACACCCACAAAACCCCTTGTACGGCCCTCCGTATAGGCCCTGCCCACAAATAGAAAAACCTAATTCTATGCAAGATGATAAGACTACTAACCTTAATCTCGTTGGTCCTAAATCGACCGCCTCGTTCTCCCAAAATCTCCAAATATCCTTTGAATATCTCTCATCCAATCACTCTAACAGCAGGTACAAATGAGGTGGTAATGTGGGCCCTACAGCTATATATAGTCCCTTTTGCCAAACTTCCAGACCCCATTCCGAGAGCTTTGGGTGTTCGTTTTTCGATCCATCTTCAGCCACAGGATCAGCATCCCATCATCTACATCAAGACAGTCCCTAGGCCATTTTTTATCCTTAGCCCCCGGGGAGCCATTTTTTCCATACCACGTATAGGTACGCATGCTCATGTTCAACATTATCAAATAAATGCTTGTATGTTCGATTCTCTTCAGATATTTTTCACGTCAGGTATTTTGTTTTCATGTGTGCAAGTACTTGGTCATCATACATCATCACAACCCCATCAGGTATATAATCAACACTGACATGTAATCATTCCCTCTGAATCTCAATTGCATCTCCAGTCACACCCTCTAAAATTTGCCTTTAGGATCCCCATCTCTGGATCTGCAGTACCAACAACTCCATTGCATTTTGAGTACTATCACTTGTAGCACTGTCCCCCACATGATTTTTCCCATTCATAGCACCCTTTGGCACTTTGACACTCATGTTGTTTTTCAACCCTTTAGGGATGGGAGTCCCAATAATCTTATATCATGTCGTGAATCAGCCACATACTCCTTCTCCTCATTTTGCTAGATTTCCCAAATGGAATCCCAAGTTATCTCTTCAAGATTCTATTTTGACTGCACCTCCACAGTATCATTAACCCTCCATTTCATCCACAATCAATTTGCCCATCCGGAACTTTCCCCCCATTTCATCTACCTCATACAGAAACCCACCCATGGGGGCCCCAACCTCCACCAGTTCTCCAAACAAAATGCACCCTAACCGGCCCAACCATATTGCATTGGGGCACCCGTTTCTGTATTTGTACACTCATCCCAAATTATTCATTATTCATATGGTAAATTGTAAAAAACCTTTGTTTCCAGCAATTACATATATTTTTGTCGTCACCTTTGGCGACCTTCTTCCCTTTTTGGCAAACGCAACCCATGTCGTCCTTGGTTGGGGCACTCCTTATCATCTACTCATGTTGACATCGTCCATATACTCTGAGTATCCCACAGGCCACCTACCTCTATTCTCTGAGTTTGTTCACTTTGTCCCGCCTCTGGCACAACTTATCCCACGTCTTGTTGTCCCCCTGACACTCGACCTAGTTGAATGGTTGCGGCCACTTATACTTCGCATATACCCCCAACCAAGGGCAGTCTTGAGTCTTCATACATCTTGATTTCTTCCATGTAACTCCTCAGTTCCTAACCTCACATAGTAGATTTCACGAAGCCCTTTGCTTCTTGGAGTCACGTCCCCCTTTTGTCGACATCAGCACAGTTTCCAGAAGGGCGATAGTATCTTGACTCTCATTACCTTTCCAATGAGAGGTCTCGGACGGCATAGGGAGAACCACAATTGCTCCCTGCTGTCGTTGACCCCCGTAACATTCAACTTCAACACTTTCTCATGTTACGGTGGGTCTTACTTTGCGACTATTGCAGTTATTTCTTATATATTTTCCGAAGACCTTTGAACTTGGTTGGGCTATCAATGCCTATAGAATCTGTGATACTCCTTACAGGTGTCATTGCCTACTATTCAGAGTATGTTCCCCCTCAAAATGGTCCTCTGCCCTTATCACAACCACCCCCGAGGGCGCTGCAGTTGTCTACATCAACACACAGTTTTAGTTACTATGCAACACCCTTCCTTTTTGAGTTACATGACACGAGCATGGGGCATGCCCACCTCATTTGTACACAATTTATTTTTACACACCTTATGGAAGGTTGGGTCCTACAAGTTCCCTTCTCCCTCCAATGGGTCACTCTTGATACTCTCACTATCTCTCTCTCTTACAATGGCACTCTCAATAGAAGAAACATTGATGAATTTTGTCTATACGTATGCTCCTAACCTCATCCATCAAGGGGCATCTGTTATCACTGAAATTTCATCCACAAATGGTTACAGGAATCCAACATCTTCAAACAGTTATGAGGTCACCCATGGACCAAATTTACCACAAAATCATTTCCAAAAGGTCCAAAACTATACAACCAGTGATAAAATTAAGGTGTGTTATGACTACATAGGGCGCGCGGGCACATGCGCAAACCAAAAACGCATGAAAAGTGCACATGCGTACGATGCGCGGATATGGTCGCTAAAAGATGTGCACACCTGAGAACGATGCATTTGTGAGATTGGTCGGCCTCCCACCCACTTCTGGTTCAGCTTCCAAGTTGATTTGACATCCAAATCTCGGTTGGATCCGACTGGGTGGCTGGTCAAAGACCTAAAAATGCCCTAAACAACCCCTTTTCACACTAAAAGTTGGTTGCACAATACCTCAAAGTGGTGCTATAAAACAAGGCCATGGGTGCACTACATTTTCAAGGAATTCATTTGCAAGGTTATGATGTTTTTATTCTCTTGGGGAATCCTCTTTTCTCATCAAGAGCATACTAGCATCATTACATTTGGGCAATCCATCTCACCTCTTGAGTGAATTAGCTTGGGATTCTTTCACCATTTCTTTCAAAGTTGTAATAAGAGCTTAGTTGTGGGGGTCCAAGAGCCCTCCCTTGGAGGAAGAAGGGACCCAAAGTCCTCTTTCTTCTTGGTGTTTTCTTTTCACTAATATAATCATTGCCATTGGTGACATGAGTCTTATTGGTTTTTTGTTCTTATGTCTTTATGCTCAATAGTTTAGTTGTTCTTTCATTTCTTAGTTTAATTCTTAGCTTAGTCTTTTATGTTTCTTTTTCTAACCCTTTCCTTTACTGTTGTCTTGCTTAGCTAACCCAACTAAGCTTGTAAGCACCTATGTTTTGCTCATTTAGGTGACAAAAGAGGCGCAACACTATTGTTCATTAAGTTGAATAGATTAAACATATGGATTGCTTTTGCTCATTATATTGATTAAGTTGATTTGTTCAAAGTAGAGTTTTCATTTGCTTTCTTAGGACAATCCATCGATCCATTGTTCAAAATTTACTTAGGGTAAATAGTTTAAGTTCATTGATAGGGTTTTCTCATTGATAGTATTTGCTTAAGTAGATTATCCCTTAGATAGGCCCTTTCCTTAGTTAGACTATACTACCTCGAGCCTTTCTTCCTTGGCACATATAGTGCTACAACTCTAATTTTACTTACCCCGGGTTGACAATTTAATTGAGGGTTTTGAGTGCATATAGAACACCCTTCAGATAATAACTCAAATATAATTAGAATATTCTTCGAAGTTACAATATTTCAACACCAAGTTGGGTATCAAAGACTCCAAGAGGAATCTATTTCTAAAATACCTCAAGGCTCTACACAGGTACATCCAAACTAAAATGAAGTTTCTACACATCTCATTACCGGGAAGTTTATCGATATGCTGTCAAAATAGAGCAGAAAGTTAAGCAGTAAAACAAGTAGGAGTTCGGGTCTACAAATCCGCAACAACCAAAGTATGGTAAAGGCATCCCTAACTCAAAAAATAGCCAACCTCAAGACAACTAATCCAAGCCATAATAAAATAAGGGTAACATGAAGACAAAGAAGGACATTGGGAAGTGGTGTGACTTGCACAAAATCCCTTGGCACAACACCAATGAATGTCATTCAAAATAGTCATTGGTGGTCGAGCTCAAAGCAACAAAATGACCAGAGGATCCCAAGGAGGGGGAGCACATTTTTCATTCACAAATGTGGGTGAAGGGGACCCTGGTGCATTTTATTGTTGATAGTGGAAGCCATAAGAACCTCATCTCAAAAGATGTTGTCAAGCAATTGTATTTTCTGACAACACCACACCCCAAGCCATACAACATCTTGTGGCTTCGCTAGGGTCGATATCTCCACGTCAACCAACAGTGTCGCTTGTCCTACATCATCAAGCCCTTCAAGGATGAGATACTGTGTGATGTGGCCCCACTGGAAGTATATGATGTTATGTTTTTCAAGCCATATATGTGGAAGTGTCATGGTGTTTATGAGTCTCGACCCCATAGTGTCATTATTACTCTCATAGGTTAGCTCTACAGGGTACTAGAGGTAGTTTCGACTATTGTCCCACCAAAAAAGTGCCACAAAGTAGTCTCTCATACGACAAATTTTATGATCTATTAAAACTGAAAACATATGGACAGTGCAACAATTGCATCCTATCCATAAGACCTTTCTATCTAACAGAAGTAGATCGAAAATATTGTAGAAGTGCATAAAGATATTCTTACTTCACCTTCAGGGATGCCTCCACACTGCAAAGTCAAGAAAAATTATAATGGATCCCTTCATCAATCAATCATCTTAGACACAAATCTAGACACATGGGTAGCCTTAGATTTGTGTCTTGGTTCGCCATAATCAATCTAGTATTGTTTCCTCCCAACTAGCCACTAGTTATTGGTGATATGGACACTGATGTTGAAACTCTTCCTAGAAAATTATTTCTAACTTCGACCTCTTCTTCACTTGTATCTCCTCTTCTCCTTTCTTCTACTCTTTCTTATTCTACTCCTATATCTATACTTTCTTTGTTTCTTTCTTATTGATTAAAAATTAGCAAGGGGGGTGGTTCAAAAAGGGGGTTCCTCCATATTCTCTCATCATCCTAGGTGATGGATCCCAAAGAAATTCCTACCTATAGTCACGCAATCCCATTCAAAATAGTTAAAGCCTCTTCCCCTTCTCGGAGGGGTCCATCAATCTTCTATCACGTCGACGATGCTACTCTATTCCTATGATCCAGATTGTATTGAGAATGAAAGTAGATACAAGAAAAACTATAGAAAATAACACATAAGTACAGTGAAACCCAACTTTTATTAATGAATAAAATAGAAAAGCACTATAGAATACAAACTCGTTAGAATGGTGGTAGATTATCTCTGAAGAGAAAGAGATGTCGGCTATGCGCATTTGCAAAAATATATTACAAGAGGTACAAAGAGTGACAGTGTTGGCTACATCATGAAGGAATATAATAATATGTCCTTTTACAGATGGGGGGCTTGTATATATAGTACTTACAGATGTGTTTTCCCTCAAAATTCATTTTGTTTCAATTATTTTAATATTATTGTTTTTCTTTATCTCATTTTACAATACCATGGGTTACAAAAAGCATGGGCTCATACCACCAATGGTAAAAACTTAATTAAAACTGTGAAAACATATTTTTACCATTTCATTATTGTTATTTATTTTATTTCTTTCCTCCCTTCAAATATCATGGGTGGATACCATGGTTTATCAAAACCATGGGCTCGAAAGTATTGATTCAGTGGAAGAGGTGGTTGGCCACCAATTTCCACCTGGATCATTCCTCCCCCCTTAGGAAGCAATGGTCCCAATTGTATCAAGTTCTTGTAAGATATGGGGATACTTTTGTTGAATTTGAATCTTATTGAGCCACTTGTCTTGCTGAAGAAGTTGTCATGCTTTGACAACTTGATAGATTTGTATAATTGTTTCTCATCGACCTAAAAATTGCATGGAACCTAATGTTGGTCATGTCACTTCTTGTACTTGGCATTAGAATTTTGAAGGATGTCATGAAACGTTTATTGGAGGGGTTGAATCCATTCAAAAAATTTGGATGTGCAATCTTCCTCAATTTGAGTGTGTGAGGACTCTATTGGTGAAGATGAAACAAGAATATTTACCTCAATGGGGGCTAATGGTTGGAACCCAAAGAAAACATGAAAAGAGTTGTGTCCAATAGAGTTATTAAAATATCTATTATAGCTTTGATTAACATATGGAAGACACCCATTCTCTGGAATTGAGTGTCTGTATATTGGACCAATAGGTAAGAGAGCACCTAGTACCAAGTCAATGGAATGCTTGACTTGGCAGTGCAGAGGCACCCCCTGTAGGTAAAGAAAAATTATCTTTGTGCTCCTCTATAATAATTTTGACACGATTCTATGGTATAGAAATGTCTTGGGTCGAGCCTATAATGATAGAAGTGACCTTCTGCATGCCTTCTGAGCGGATTGTGAAGAGAGAAAACTTTGTGGTCTGAGAGATTACTTTTCGGCACAGTTTTTCCAAGATCAATGAAATGGAAGTAGTCAAAAATACCTATGTTACCCTGTAAATTTGATCCCCTGGAGTAGAAATGACACTATGGGGCCAAGATTCATAAACAATGTGACATTTCTACATATATGGTTGTCCAAAAATAACATCACAAAATTCGAGTGGGGAAACATCACACAATACCTCATATTTGAAGGGTTTGATGTCATAAGATAGGAGATATTGTTGGTTGATGTGGATGTCTCATCCCTTTTTCAACCATCCAATGGTGTACAGTTGGGGGTGTGGAATTGTCGACAGCTTCATTATTTTGATGACCTCGGATAATATTAGGTTATTCTGACTCTCGTTGTCAATAATGAAATGCAGTGGGGTCACCTTCACCCACATTTGTGAGTGGAAGAGGCGATCCTCCTCCTCAGGCTCATCTGCTTCTTCTAGTTGGATTTTTGTGGTCACGATGGTAGTAGTGGGTTCTATATCGATGATTTATTTCCCTTTATTGTGCTCTGAATTGAAGTCTAATCCAGGGTCTAATTCTTTTTCTTTAATATCGAACAACAATGATTGTTTCAAGCAACATTCATCAGTGTTCTTCCAAGGGATCTTGTGGAAATCACACCACTTTTTAGTGTCCTTCTTTGACTTCCCATCGCCCTTATTTACCTATGGATTGGATTTTTTTTTGTGATATTGGCTCTCCTTTCTTTTTCCTTTGTTCTATGAGTTAGGATCACCTTTAACGTGATTTTGTTGTGGGATATTTGCAAACCCAAACTCCCACTTATTTTGTTGATTAAATTTCTACTCGATTTTGACAACATATCGATAAGCAGCTCTCAGTGAGAATATTTCCAAGAAATCCATCTTTGTTTGATGTACTTTTGTAGGAAAATATGGTACTTTAGAACCAAGTGTCTCTCAAAATATTGAATACCCAACTTTGAGCACAGGGTATGGAATATTTTTGTATACTCAATCATTGTTTGACCTCTCTTTTGATAAAAATTAAATCCTCCATCTCATATATCAATCATCATAGCTTCCAACAAGGTATAACTCCTCCTTGAGGGCATCCACAAATGCTTCCTATGTAGGTTCTCTCTGGAATGGAATAGATCCATTCGTTTTGTTCCTCTCCCAATAACCTTCCCACCGAGGTTTGACATGGGGAAGGGATTTAAGGAGCGCGAAGGTGATATTTTCACTATTGAATTGTTTTTTGGACAAAATAATAACCTTCTAGTATATTCAACCATTTCTCTAGAGCATATGCATATATATAGACTTCAAATAAGGGGATATCAAAATTAGTGTGTACCTTTAAAGGTTTCACACCTCAGAAATGGTTTCTTGTCGAAGATTCCTTGGTCACCATTGGTAGTTGTCGAATGATATGAAGGAAGTTTTTGATCATATCACTCCTCTATCGTGTGAGGGATTCCTTGAGAAACATATTCAAAGGATCTCATCATTTGTAATCTATATTTTCTTTCACCATGGAAGGTCACTTGGGTTGGAAAGAGAGGTCATCCCCAAGAAAAACTAGCCTGAGACCCAACTCTCTATACCTTGGCCTCATCGAAGACATGCACTGAGAAATGACAAGGAGAAGACTGCTTTGATACCACTGATCTGGATTGTATTGAGAATGAAATGAGATACAAACAAAATTGTAGCAGAGAACACATAATTTCAGTGAAACCCAACTTTTATTAATGAATAAAATAGAAGAGTATTGTAGAATACAAACTGGCTAAAATGGAGGTAGCTTATCTCTGAAGAGAAATAGATGTCGGCTATGCATTCACAAAAATAAATTACAAGAGGTACAAAGAGTGACCTTGTTGGATACATAATAAAGGAATAATAATATGTCCTTTTACAAATGTAGGGCTTCGTGTATATAGTACTTACAGATTCCCTTTCCCTTAAAAATCATATCATTTCACTTATTTTAATATTACTATATGTTTTTATTTTTGTTATCTCATTTTACAATACCATGGGTTACAAAAACCATGGCCTCATACCACCAATGGTAAAACTTAATTAATAACCATGCAAACATACTTTTACCATTTTATTATTGTTATTTATTTTATTTCTTTCCTCCCTTCAAATATCATGGGTGGATACCATGTTTTATCAAAGCCATGGGATCAAAAATATTGATTCGATAGAATAAGTGGATGGCCACTAATTTCCACCTGGATCAACCTCATCTTCCTCTGATGTGACTACATCTCTCAATAGACAAGGGGACCTAACTTAGTCTTATCTGACCCTACTCCCACTACTCATGGTCTCCTCACTTGATATGTTACTCCTAATGTCATGTCTCTTTAATGTCCTCTCTCCTTTTGCACTTCTCTTTGGAATATATTTGTCTCCCGTACATCCTCTCGGTGCAGTCTCATTTTTCTTCATTTTGGGTATGACCCCTCATCTTTCACCCCTTGTTATCCCTTTTCCACTCCTCTATTCCAATTTCCTCCTTAACTCAACTCTTCATGCATATATTTTAGCTCTTTTTCTCTTCTTCTCCTCTAGGTCCATTATCTTCTCACCTCATCTCCTCATATTCTGGATCCCTCCCATTGGATCCATTCTCTCTCTCTTTTCCCCCTTATTTCCATCCCCCACCCTTTGTGCAAGGGGGTATAATCATCCATCCTATCAGGATCCATGCACATCATTCCCTTCTCCACAAACAACATCTTTATCCATAGGGGGGTCTCTTCCAACAATCTCTTTCTAGGACTGACCAAAAATTTTCTTTCAGCCTTGCTGAAAGAATCAATGTTTTCAATGGAGAAATCAACAATGTATCCTTCCTTAACTTGATCGAACCAGAAGTCAAATGCTCAATACCACTTATTATCCACATATTTTAGTCTATTGATTGTAGCATGATTCCACACCAAGGGTTCTTTGGATGACAAGGCAGTGTTAATCGTTGTCTACCTCTTTAACCATTCATACAACAAACAAGAAAACTCAGCAAAGAAACCTTCATGCAAATGTGTATCAATATGCATTTGCTTCCATCTTTTGACGTTGGTTATTAGGTTCTCAGTATCTTGTTGCACAAACCCATCTTCCTTCACAACTAAACAGTCTTGTATTTCCTCCTGAGAAGGTTAAACCTCATTCTTTCCCTTCATCATAAAATACAAAACCTTCAAGTCCCAACAACAGAACCACTTGTTGGATCTACTTCCTCTCATTGGGGAGTTGAAGACCTAGGGTTCATCAAAATTTACCAACAAAACCCCAAGGCATTGGCATATTCAATATTCAGTCAAAGAACAAAGAAGGTCTCATTCAAGATGCCATGAGAATCACATAGACCATTAGTATTGTATCATATGTGAATGGATAGCGCCTATAGGAAAAAACTCTTGAGAATAACCCATCAATTCATTCATACCTAAGAAAAAAATTACCATACATCATAAAATAAATAGACATATAGTAAAACCATGACACACATGAATTGTTGAGAGAAAGGAATTCACATTTCATTCATTAAATTCAGTTTCCTTCATATACAAAAGTGATAATATAGATCTATTCCAAGCACTCTAGTCTCTTTTTTTCATTCATACATATATCTAGCTCTTACAGACTCATGCAAAAACTTGGACAAAATTGGACGAGGAACTCTCTCTCTTTGTTCTAGTCTACTCTTTATTACCATAATGAACTCTCTCTTTTTCCACTACTCTAATCCACTCTCTTGAGTGAACAATAGTCTCACACACTTTACCTATCTGCATACATCCCCCATATCTTTCCTGAACTTTGGAAATCCTAACTAAATTTCCAACTCACCCATATCCTTTCCCATGATCATTTGGGTTGTTATAAAAACCATTTACAAAATATTCCCGAAGATACACTCAGATTTGGTCTGCATGTGGTCTCTTCTTGATTCCTTGTGCGTAGTGCAAAATTGGGTTGGTGTGCGTGGTATTCCTTTGGATAGAATTGATGTTGATCATTCCTATTTTTTTGCAATGTATATTCATGGGTGTGTTTGCAGTATTGATTTGTGGCACACGCACAACTTCTTCAAAACCTTGGTTGCCAACATTTAGGGCCCCAAAAATCCTCCAAAAATTAATGACTAAAATTTGACAAAATCAACAATATCTCTAAAATGTCCCAAATTCTAATCACCCCTATTTAGAGAATCAACAAATTTACACGGTACCTATGTAGAACCATTTTGTATCAAGACCCCATTTTTAAAATGTAAACATAAATACACTTATAAATATTGTTGCACCAGTGCATATGACACATCTATACATACAATGATAAAAAAAAATACACCAAATTTAAAACCTCTACATGCCTACCTCTACCTCCACTTAAAGTAGAATCGGGAGAGGTGCCTCCACTAAAACCTCCTATAAACCAAGGAGGAACCTCCTCTAAACCAAGGTTCTGAACATGGTTTAGGGGTCTGCCAAAATAGGAAACTAGACCCATAAACCATATTCAGAACCACCAAGATCATCATAGTTGCAAGTTTTTATATAGAGTTCCAGAGTTGGTCCCATAACTAAAGCCTGAGATAAGATCCTAGGGCCGCTAACAAGCTAACCAGAGACAAAATAGAACAAATCAAAACATAACAGACTTTCAAAACCTAATGGGAAGATGGTGCATGCTTAATCCCATAAGTATCTATGTGGCTCCTTGCTTCCTTTTTGGCTTTGAAAACTGTCTCTTCCCGGGGTTGACCACCCTCTGCCTGAATTTGTTCATCCTCATCATAGACCATAATGGGCATTGGATGGATATTCGAGGAGAATGGGTCTCCTGACCTTTCCCATGTTTATTCAGGAACTGATATGGTTTATTAACCCTGAACTTGATACCATGTTGGCCCCTGCAATAAAGCTCAAATTTACCCTCCAAAATGTGAATATCTTGGAGGATTTTGGCATTCTCTTGCCTAGTTTCACTGACATATTGGGATACCAACACCTTGACCATCCAATAAGTTTTGACCATACTCAAGTAATGGGTATCTCTTGTCCGAGTGTTCGTTGGGTCGGCCACCCTCTTTGTCGGTTCCTTTATTATCTTGTCTTCCCTATTCCTCCAATGTTGAGCTAAACCTGGATCCTTGATGGCATCCTTTGACCTGATTTCATCCATCGAGCAGTGGACCCAAAACTTCTCCTCTATGGCTCAAGATTCCTTTTATGCTCTGGAGAGGTGGCCTTGACCCCTTGACGAGGAAGCTTCCTTGTCATGGTGGCCTACCAGGAACCTCTTTTTCTTCTTATTCTAATGGTGGGCCATTCTCCCCCTCGTCTTTAACCTACTTTTTAGACTTAGAATTAACAGAAGGATTGGCATAAAGAAAATATAAGAGAAACTCATTATGAGGCTTATGTATAGCCTTCTCTCATATTTATCCCTAAACAACAAAGAATTATATTTACTAGGGAAGTACTCGAATTTAGGGAGCTTGTACCTGAGGAACATTTTGTAAGTTTACATAATGGCTCGGTAGATTATTGGACTCATTACCAATGATATAGAGACATCAATATTTATCGCAGTGTGCGGCCACTCCATCAACTCATTACTGGCTTGGTTTTTCATACTAGTATCGAGGGATCTATCAGCTACAACATGCTTAATAATAATTGTAACAGACCTGGGATGCTCGATCCTTGGGCTCCCTCTAGAAGTTTTCATATTCTTCATTATGGGAGGGTTCTCATTTTCCTGCATGGGAGAATATTTCCATCTTTCCTTCAGGATCATATCGAGATATGGGCCACCTACATGGGTGAGCATCCTCCCATATGGTGTACCTCCAATCCCTATTCTTGGCCACCTATCTTACTGTCATATTTCATGATGCAGGCATGTATCTCGAGAGGTCTGCTTAGCGAGCTCAGACCCGACCCTCCACATGGTCAGGTCAACGTGGCAACATCTATGGACCTGCTCTTCCATCCCTTTTGGAAGTGGGTCCTCTGATCTATTGGATTACTGAGAGGGGGGGTGAATCAGTAATAGAGCAATAATAATCCTTTTTCACCATAAAATGAAAGTGTTATATCAATGTAGCATTATCATCCAATAGTTGCAGACTAAATAAAAAATGAACAAATGAGAAATCACACACATACACAGTACACCAGTGTTTTACGTGGAAACCCAAAGCAGGAGAAAACCATGAAATGATTTTTCTTATATGTCTTTAAGAATTACATTTATTGGAAGCACCAACTTCCTTTGTTTTCCAACTGCAACTGGAAGGAGGCTCCAAACCCCTAGTTTCTAAGGCTACAACTTGAGGGAAGCTCCAACTCCCTAATTCTCTAGCTACAACCAGAAGGACACTACAACCCCCTATGTTCTTCAGCTACAACTGGAAGGTGGCTGCAACCACCTGTCCTTGCCCCATTGTTGGCCCTTGACCAAGTTTTGAGGACTCTTGGTCATGTTTGACCTAATTTTGGGACTTCGACAGGCTTTCGAAGATGGATCACAGGATGAAGCGGAGATCACGGGATCTCGACCCCTTTTAGGACCTTTTTTGGGATTCTAGATTATGCAATGGGTATGGGATGTTGGCCCATGGGTTTACGCATGCTTAGGCCTATTTTGTAATGTATAAATAAGTATCTAGACGATGTAAGAAGTAGACCTAGAGGTCGGTGTTCTAAGTGATAGAGTTCGATCTATGTGATCAAGAGTTTTAAGTGCTTTGTGCATACTGTGTAAGGCTTGAAAGGCTAGTGCAAGTAACTGTAAGAGACTGTGTGAAGGCTTGGTGTTGTAACTTAGCTATAAGAAGGAGGATCTGGTGGAGTGCATGCAGATCTCCTATCTTCTGTGGAGTGGGACTTGGATGCTATGTGCCTGTAAGAAGCTTGACCAAAGATAATAAAGAAGAGAATATTTGGTGGGCGTATCCCCAAGGTGGGGGTGAACCATGTACATGCAGTGTTGCTATGATTTGTGCGATGTATTGATGTGTTTATGTGTTTACTTGCTTAGTTCTTTAATATATATTAATGATAGATAGATGTGTTGATGCTTAGTGCTTAATAATATGGATGGATGTTAGATCTGACTTATGTACATATGCTTAGTGCTTAAATAACTTAGATCTGAATGAATATTGTGATACTTTGTAATTAGGGTTTAACTGCGTTGTAACTAATACTAGATATTGATGAATGTTAATGGTTGACTGCTCTGTTAAGTGTTAGAATCACAGATCTGTGTCCCAGTTAAGGTTGCAGACATATGAGCCCTTCAACCACCCTTTCCTCTACCTCGGGTGAGACTTCATTTGCTTCACAGGTGTTGTCGAAAGGGACGGTAGTTAGGGTTTTATTGGTGCGTTGTTGTAGTGTTGAAATCTGGTGTTACACATTATTTTCATCATCCCTATGACCTTTAATAATGTAAATCTATCTGTAATCTTCAGAGGGGTCAGTAGCATGATTTCCTGAAGGAAGAAGAGAGAAGAACTTTTCCTGAGAAAAGAAGTTGCATTTTCCTTTGTAAAAACCCTGTAAAAAAGGAAGTTCGCAAGTTCCTATATAGGCAGGATGCGAGAATGCCTAATTCTTGCAGGTTGCACTATAGCTGGGTTGCGAGAGGTTCGCAGGTTACTCTATAGGCAGGGTGCGAGAATGCTTACACGTGGGAAAAACGAGTGTTTTCTCGAATCTTCTAGAAGGAGAAACTTCCATGGTGAGGTGGCAGCTGAATGGTTTGGATCTTACTCTCTTTCATGATTTAGTGGGATCATCCTAACCTCCTCACCTTATCCTCTTCATCTTATAAAAGGAGAGGAGCTCTCATGGAGAAAGTTAGCTTTGGAGATTTTGGGATTGGCTAAGTTGGATTTGTCTTGGAATTATTAGTTTGGTTAGAGTGGTTTTGAGTTTTGCCTTTGTCAAGATAGATTGTGAATATTATCAGATCTATGCTCTCAGAATTATTGGAGTGGAAGTGTGTGGGGAACGATGGAAAATTGGAAGGGACCTTACGACATCAAGGCCATGGTTGTAATCTCTCTTTCACATTTAATATGATACGGTAATATGGTTCTTTCCTATAAAGCTTGTTGTGTTTTATTGTATGATTCCTTGATCACATACATAGGTTTATATTGAGTTTATGCTATTACTATCAATTGGGTTGGTTGCATTCTTTTGCAAGATCATCATTGTATGAGTGTTGGAACGAAGCTAGGATGGCGATAGCAAGAGGAAGAGACATTTAAATGGTATGTCACCTATCCCTCTTTAGTTAGTAAATTCAATATTTAAAACTTAAGGAAAGCGTCATGTTCTGGTGTGTTTTGTTCTAGATCTAGGAGGATCTAGGGAGATCAGTTAGTGTCCGCACCTACCGATTTATCCGATAACAAAATTGGCGACCATACTGGGGAATGGATTGTTTCCTAGTTAGTCTAGTTTCCCTTCTTTTGATTGCTTGTTTTCTGGTTTCTGAGTCTGTGGGACATCCATCTAGACTCTATGGATCTAGAAGTTCACTTAGATTCCCTGTCCTTTTTCAAAATTTTCTTTGATTACAAACATTCTCACACTGTACCTCTCTACAGCCTGCGAAAACCATTGATTTTCGCACCCTATTGTTAGATCTAGTGCGAACTTCTCACACCCTACCAGTGTCTAACTTGCGAGAATACCTAATTCTCGCACTATACTCTACTGCTAGGCTGTGAACTTGTTTGTAAAAAAAATTTGGATTGGGTCTTGTCATCTTTTGATGACCCAGTTTTGCTTTGATCAGCTGGATTGAGCTTTTGGACCCTATATTGATTTGTTTACAGTCTTCTTGACATTCTTTTGAGTTTCTTTTATCCACCTTTGCTTTGTTTGGTTTTGAAAGATTAGTCTCTTGCTTTGAGTGTCTTTCAATTACAAAGCATGTGTTTTCTTTAGGATTGTTTAGGGAAAGATCAGATTTCTTCTGAATAGTTCGCATTAAAAGAAAATTTTAGTTTGGGTTTCTTTGTTTTAAGAAAGTTCATTATTGCTTTTAGTGAAATTTTTGAAACAAAAAGATTTAATTTCTTGCTTTATATTGGATTGGGGGAATCCTTGCATTTGAAGTAGCGAAATTGCATGATTATTGGCATTTTTTGGTCTTAAAGTCCGAAAAAAATTCTCCCTCATGGCCGGGGGGGCCATGAATTGTGAGTTGGTATACAGTACCTTTTTCTCATTTCTTGAGAATATTGATATTGATGAGTTTTAAGATTTTGGGACATTGTGCATCTGGGAATGATAAATGTTTTCTCCTTCTCGTAGAATAGCTTTCATCAAAATGAAAAGATTGCATCTTCATCTCTTTGCATAAATTTCAAGTCGGTCAAAACACCATACTGTTCACACCATTTTCCTATTGAGTAACAACAACCATAAAATAAAGCACTTATAAAAATTGATTAGACATTTTTTATACTTTTTGGTAGCAACCCTACATTAGATTAGTTATAGGGCTTTGGAATAGGTGTGAAAGATAACTTTCCAAAGTTGCAAACAAACATAGAATCTTGCGATAGGGAGAGTTAAATCCAGTTACTTCATTTTGTCCTAGGAAGCCCTTCTAACACAAGGGTCAATCACGAGGTCGCATTGAGACTGGCAGAATTACTCACCCTGCTTTGTTGGTCTTGGTGTAGAGGTTGCGCGTATTATGGGGGTCGCTTGAGAGGTATACCCACAATGATGAGTGGAAGCCTTTCAAGTTGATTTTGGGCTAGATACCCTGCCCTTGCACATGGATTGGACTGTCGATTGTTTCCCTAGGCATCATTGTAGTGATTGATAAACTTAGTGGCCTCTCTCTTTAGGGTCTTTACATAAGGTGATTGTGGAGGCGCAAGTCTTCACGGTACCTGGAATCGACGTTGGTCAAACTCACTCAGGCTCCTTGGAGGGTATACCCATGATTATGTGTGGGAGCTTACACCAGGGTGTAAGTCCGTTAAGCAGGTCGTTAACGTAACTTTTCCACCTGTTCTATCTCATCCCCTTCTTACTTTATTCCCACGACATTGGATTTCATCACCAACTGTTGTGCTCATTGTGAGAAGGTTTTGTTTGTTTGCTTGCTTACTAGATTTTTAGCGCGTGTTGTTTGTTTTCCCTAGAAGACTCTAGGTTGGATCTTTGTTTTAATGGCATCAGTTCCTGAAATGACCAATGAAGGAACCCCTACTTCAGGGGAACCTTTTGTTTTTCCTTCTTATGGAAACATTGGACCTCCTCACATAGCTACTTTGAGCCTTCTGGGTCTCACAATTGGATTACCAGTATGGTTGTTTTCTACTCAGGTAATCCTGAATGTAGTAAGTGCTTCAGTCGTAAGCACTTCCTCCCAAAAGCATCAACCTCATGTTGATCCTTCACCTTCTTCACCAGTAAGGTCTTCTTCGCCTTCTTCGATTGCAAGGTCGCCTTCCGTTTCATCTTCTTTGTCGAGCGAAAGTTCTGAAGCTAGTAACCCAGTGAATAAGAATAAGAAGAAAAGAAAGATTAAGAAGAAGAAATATAAACAAGGGTCAAAACCTCCAACCACTGTAAAACATGTTCGAAAACAACCAGTTACTGTTAATTGTGTTGGGAGTGTTGATGATGTCAAGATGACCCAAACAACTCGTAAGCCCAAGTACCTTTGCAGGCTTTATAAGGGTAACCATCTTCTTAAGGATTGCCCTAGTCTATCCAAGGTTATAGAAGCTAGGTCTACACACCCTCACCAACCCATGTCATCAGCCTATGAACAACATGTTGATGACCTCTCGTCAACTAGTCACGATACCATTGGGAAGAAGAAAAGTAGAGCCAAGTTCCCATGTATGTTATGCAAAGGGTGTCATTTAACTCATCTTTTCCCTCGTATGGACGAAGCCTAGAAACTACTGGAGGACATGATTGTTTCACAACCTCAACTTCCAGCTACTTACCACAAACTTTCTCTCGACCCACCTGTAGTTGATGGAATGATCAATCTAGTTCCCCCGTCGGTCAGTCCAGTTGATCAAGTGGTCAATCTAGTCACATTCGTGGTTGAACCAGTTGACAAAGTGGTCGATCTGATCCCATCTTCGGTCGATCCCACTCTCCCTTTAGAGAGTGTTAACAAAATGGTTGATCTAATCCCATCCTCTGTCGATCCCCCTCTCCCATTAGAGAGTGAAACCCAAGTGGTTGATCTGTTTACATCTTTCAACCCCATTCTCCCCTTGGAGAATGAAAATCAAGTGGTCGATCTGATCTCTCCATCGGTCAATCCTACTCTCCCTCTAGAGAGTAAACCCGATACTGCCCACATTTTTCTCGTTGATACAGAAACTCCCATGCCGAGGGGTATTCCTCCTTCTCTCGTAGGACCCCCTCCAAGTAATGAGGCCATTCATTTTGATTGGGGTGTGCTAACTAGACCTCGTCTTCCCTCTTACATTCCTTTCCAAATTACGGTACAGGTTTGTGGTCAGGATGTTCCTCAAACTTTGATAGATGAAGGTTCGTTTGTTAGTATTTTGTCCTCTATTGCTTGGCAAGCTTTAGGTTATCCTCCACTTGCGTCGGTTACACAGAATCTGTTATCTTTTAACAGAATAACCAGTCAACCTTTAGGGACCCTTCCTCAGTTTCCTGTAACTTTGGGAGGGAAAATTGTCTTCATTGATGTCATGGTAATCCAAGACCCCTTGAATTTTTCTTTACTCCTTGGGCGAGATTATGTCTATGCCATGAAATCTATTGTGTCGACTCTTTTTCGTGTGATATATTTCCCTCACGATGGAAGGATTGTGACTATTAATCAACTTTCATTCATTGACCCCACCTGTATTTCCTCCCTGAATGGTTCTTATATGTAGATGGTATCGCCCCCGCCATAGGTCAATTATGTGGTGTTGTCTCCCATGGCTTCAACTTCTGAAGACTTAGATCCAGTAGTTGAGATGGTGATCTCTTCGATAGGGTTGTTAGAGCCTGATCTCTTTACTCCTGTCGCGACCCTCGACATGATGTCCTTCTAGAGTGTATTTCTTCCTTCCAATGAAGACCTCTTGGAAGCCATGACTGAGTTTTGTCCCTTGACATGGTGTCCTTATGGAGCGTTGTCCTCTTGGAATCCATGATCAAGAAGACTCCAAGGATAGTTTTTTGCATCTCTGAGGCAACCTTGTTAAAAAATGAAGCAGAGGTCATTAAGCATAGTTTTTTTATTTCAAGCTCGTTAAAAAATGAAACCACTTACGAGGATAGTTTTTTTGTCTCTGTGGAAACCTCATTAAAAAATGAAACAGAGGTTATGAGCATAGTTCTTGTTTCTGTGTCAAGCTCGTTAAAAAATGAAATAGTTTTCCCCCTCTCTATTTGAGTCAGGTCCTTTGTCTAGTATTTGCAGCTTCATTTCATTCTCCTTCGCAGTTGGATGAAACGAAGCTTGGGGGGAAATTCTTTCAGCCTCTGGACTTCATGTTGAATTTAGAGCCGCTAGTTTCTTAAGCTGGGGGCTAAGTACCAACCATCCATGTGTTATGCGTTGGGAGGTCCAAGCATAGTTTTGTTTAGTTTTTAAGCTTGTGTAAAAATTAAAATCTATCCCAAGCATAGTTTTTTTTTGTTTCAAAGCTTGCGTAAAAATGAAAGTAATCCTGAGCTTAGTCTTTGTTCTTTCTCATGCTCGTTAATACATGAGAATAAGTTACCAATCTTAGTCTTTGTTCTTTCTCGTGCTCGTAAATACGTGAGAATGTAATCGAGTGTACTTTTATCACTTTTTCAGACTCATAAAGGTTATACAAAAAAGGAATCCACTGGAGTTTCCTGTAAGCTCTTTTTAGACTCTCTAAACATGAAAAGATTGACGAGCGATCTTGTTCTTTTCACGCTCGTTAAAGTATTTGAAGAAAACATTTGTTGAGCGATAGTTTATCTCTTTTTCGGTCTCATCAGACTACTTTACGAAAAAGGAACTGAGAGAGTTCTCTTTAAGTGTTTTTTAGACTCTATAAACATGAAAAACCCTTGAGTTTTCTTTCTTTGGACTCATAAAACATACATTGAAAGGCCCATATGGGACCGAACCATTCCTTCTTAGGGTTCATTAAACATACTCCGAAGGAATCATCCAAAGGATGAGCTTATATCAACAAGCATATGTTATCCTCCTCAAGCTTGTGTAAAAATAAAGAGGTACTCGCCAGAAATGGTGGGGGAAAAATTTGGAAAGAATTGTGTCTAAACCTGTATTCCATGGAAGAGTCACTTTTGAACATGACACCCTTTCACTCGCTTTGTGTCTAGGTTGGAAAATCCACTTGTCTCCTGATCATACTCCTATAAGATTACAAATTGGTCTGTGATCCTTGTTGTTGATTCAGTATTTCCAAGACAGTTGTCGTGTCGTCAATATGTTCAAAGAGAAATTCAACTCGGAAATCCTTCTATTGCATCGGCCATTTCTACAGTCCTTAAAGCCTTCTATTGCCTCGGCCATCCTTGAGTTAGTCCTGAATCACTTGTTACTCTAATCTACATCAAATCTTGTTACTTGTTTCGTTTCATTAATGTGGGATACATTAAGGCCCTCCTATGACGAGTCTTTTCTTGTCGACTTCAACTCATTATCCAGGAATTAAACGTATAAACTAATTGGTACCTTGGAACTTGCATGCCTCAATGGCAGGTTTCCTCGCTTTAGACAGTGGGTTTTCATTATTGACCCCTTATCGGGAGATTCCGCCGAGTGTTCAACTTCAGCTCATTAATTCACATTCGTTGGATTGTACTAGTGTACCTTGGGAGTCATTGACATTAATGGTGATTTCCCTCGCGCTTGTTAACGGTATACACTAATGACCAGTAATAAAGTGGTTTCTACCATGTTCGACTTCGACACATGTATTCACATGGTTAGATTCGTACTATAGAGTGGTGTAGATGAAGACCCTGGATCTTTTCTGACAGATTCAGGTTGCGTTGGAGTATATTCAGTTTGTACTGTTGCATAGATACACATTGTATGTCTTGTGGCTATGTTCAAATTTGAGTCTTTAACACATAGATCCACAGTGTAGTTTTGGTGGCTATGTTCAGATTTGAGTCATAATGGCATGGATCCACAGTGTATATTTGGTGGCCATGACATGTCTTACTTGACAATGGATCTTTGCATGTCGAAATTTATGCTTTGAGTCATTTGTACTTTGAGTATGGGAATGCCTACCTCAGTGATGATATATTATTGTACTGTATTTCCTTGTTTGTTGGCAGGTTTCCGACCGACTATTCCTTGTTCCCTACACACACTCGACAAAGTATTTCAGCTATCACTCTGTTATAACTTCATACTTTCGGGGGCTCTCTGTTACACATTATTTTCATCATCCCTATGACCGTTAATGATGTAAACCTATCTGTAGTCTTCATATGGGTCTGTAGCATGATTTCTTGAAGGAAGAAGAGAGAAGAACTTTTTTTGAGAAAAGAAGTTGCATTTTCCTTTGTAAAAACCCTATAAAAAAGGAAGTTCGCAGGTTGCTATATAGGCAGGATGCGAGAATGCCTGATTCTCGCAGGTTGCACTATAGCTGGGTTGCGAGAGGTTCGCAGGTTACTCTATAGGCAGGGTGCGAGAATGCTTACACGTGGGAAAAACGAGCGTTTTCTCGAATCTTCTAGAAGGAGAAACTTCCATGGTGAGGTGGCATCTGAATGGTTTGGATCTTACTCACTTTCATGATTTAGTGGGATCATCCTAACCTCCTCACCTTATCCTCTTCATCTTATAAAAGGAGAGGAGTTCTCATGGAGAAAGTTAGCTTTGGAGCTTTTGGGATTGGCTAAGTTGGATTTGGATTGGAATTATTAGCTTGGTTAGAGTGGTTTTGAGTTTTTCCTTTGTCAAGATAGATTGTGAATATTATCAGATCTATGCTCTCAGAATTCTTGGAGTGGAAGTGTGTGGGGAACGAAGGACAGTTGGAAGGGACCTTACGACATCAAGGCCATGGTTGTAATCTCTCTTTCACATTTAATATGATACAGTAATATGATTCTTTCCTATAAATCTTGTTGTGTTTTATTGTATGATTCCTTGATCACATACATAGGTTCATATTGAGTTTATGCTATTACTATCAATTGGGTTGGTTGCGTTCTTTTGCAGGATCATCATTATATGAGTGTTGGAACGGAGTTAGGATGGAGATAGCAAGAGGAAGCAACATTTAAACGGTATGTCACCTATCCCTCTTTAGTTAGTAAATTCAATATTTAAAACTTAAGGAAAGCATCATGTTCTAGTGTGTTTTGTTCTAGATCTAGGTGGATCTAGGGAGATCAGTTAGTGTACGCACCTACAGATTTATCCAATAACACCTGGTTCTGCCCCTGTGCCAACAAATGGTTCTGTTGTCGGGAATGAAACTGTGATTGTTGGGAATTGAGGAAGAAGAAGCTTTGTACAAAGATTCGGACCTGAAATTGTGAAATATATGTGCGTAGATCTATCGCTCTAGTGTGTAGTATTCTACTAGATCTGTGAAGCTCTGTGATAAGAAAAGAGGTTATATCTTAAGAAAAGAGATAAGATCTGGGAGCTTTGTGCCCTAATAAAGGTGAAAGTGAGATTAAAGAGGTAAGATCTATAAGCTTTGTGCTGTGTAGAAGTAAGATAAGTGGAAATTTTTGTTTCTAGACTATGGATCTAGTTATGATTGATAGAGTATGTCCTAGCTTGAAAACTAGGGCACTGATAGAAGAAATAAGATTTGATAAGAATAATGAAAGATATGTTATACCTATGCATAGAGAGAATGTTTGGACTAACAAATGGATGCAGGGCCCTAGAAAGAATTTGTTGCAGATTAGCTACCATGATCCTAGCGCGCAGTACAAGAAAGGTTGGGGATCATTTAAAAGAGAGAGAGGATTAACCCTTTGTGACAGTTGCAGAAAACCAGGACATCTTGCTAAGGAATTCCCTGGAAGAAGACCTAGTTGCCTCTGTTGCAAATCTATGGACCATGAAGTATTGGATTTCCCTAGAATGATTGCTAAGGTTGAAGGAATGAATATGAACCAAGAAAACCCTAAGGTAAATCCAGAAATTGATATTATGATAGAACCCCAGAAAGAATCAGAGAAAGTATTGCTACAGATGAAAAAAACCCTGAATGGACATCGACATGTCAGCTTATCAAAGATCTTCAAATAAAAAGAGTTCATTGAAACAAGAATAGGAGACTTTGACATTAACTGTGTTTTGGATGAGGAAACACAGGCAAATTTATAACTTGCGAACTTTTAGGGGAGCCTACTATGATTCCTTCATTGGGAGGAATAGGATTATTCAGTGGAAAGTTGATAACCCTATGTGGAAGACTTACCCAGATATCTATGAGTGCTCATGGAACTTCGACAGAGGAAGAATTTGAAGTTGTTAAATTTATTGAGAACAACGCTCAATTTTCTATGTTACTAGGAAAACCTTGGATTGAAAGAGATTGGGCCAGAAGGAAAGAAGAAGAAGTATTAGAAAAAAATAAGTAAGAGTTGAAATATTTCATGACTAGGAGGATCACACACTTGATTGAAGAACAGGAGAATCGAGTGAAGCTATTTAAAACCAGAGACTTGGATGTCAAAGTGGGAAGAACACTAGAAGACCCACAGAAGACTGAAGTACCTATTCCAGATACAGATGAAGTATTACCCTTGATTTCTAGGAAAGAATCTCAATAGCACGAAGTTACTATGCCAAAAGAAGATAAGAATCAAAATGGAAAAAGGAATTATGAGACGAAACTCACCGGAAAGAAGGCTAGAAAACTAAGTAAGAAGAGAGAAAATATAGAAAAGTTACAGAAGGTTCCATAGGGAACTTCTCAGAAGGAAAATTTAAAAAACTGGAACTTCGTCGGGATATCAGAACTGCGTCACGTGGCACTTAGCCATGGTGAAGCAATATAGTCATTGGGAACAGTATAACCATTATACCAAAGGCCCGAACGGGTAGAAAGGCATTTATGGTTAGAAATTTTTCCACCAGACCGTTGGGACCGTGCCATAATGAACAGAACTGAGTTAATGAAGGCTTCTCACTCGTTGCAAGAGATATGTTGCCAAGTTATCTATTTATCATGTTGTGCCACGCAACGAGAACACTTTTTCCAACCGTGACTATCTGATCCCACAACATAGTTGATTTCATACAGTGATCATCGCGTTATTTTCATCCATCTCGTTGCATTGAGCAGTTACTCTTCGAACCCGAGATATTCAACCATGAGCGTGTATGTCTGAAGAACTTAGCGCAGTCGAAGAGTCTGTGAAGGAAGTACTCATCAACCTCATGATTGAGAGAGTCATGTCTAAAAGAGTGATGTCTATGGGTGTACAAGTGTCATTGACGAGAGGAGTGTAGACCTCTTCATCGACTGCTCGGGGAGCCAAACCATCCCGACCATCAGCGGAAAAGAGAACCAAACAAAAATATGACCTAGCAAATGCGAAGCTGATCCCGACCATATTTCCCGACTACATCCTGCATCTAGTCGGCATGGTGAGTCGAGATAGTGTGCCACAATATTTCGAGTACACTATGGTTATTGCATACCTCCCAAAGGGGATACACGTAGTTCGAGTGCAGCAGGACAACATCGCAACGTTGAATTTCAGCGACTTCAATCTCAGAGATTGTAAGAACTATAGTATGCTCACCCCATATAAATACCTTACCAAGACGAAGGGGAAGAACTAAAAGATAATCCCCCATCCATGGAAGATGAACCTCGCTGTTAAGAACCAAACATCAATATAGCATAGAAAAACCTCAGGAAAAGTACTCAACGCCTTGAAAAAGAGATAATTTCATATAATAAGCCTCTTCGAGGGGGCAACCTCCTTTTACCCCACTTAAATGTTCAAGTACAAGAT
>ML820171.1:110505-128882 GCA_009831015.1 Picea engelmannii
GCACCCAAAATAATAAAGACTGTCCACGATCCAATGCAACCAGTCCCATGCAATTTGGATACTCTAGGAAGAAGTTATGATTGTTTTACTTGGAACACCTTCTTGAGACTAGTCAATAGGGCTAGTCAGATACCCTATCTTACGCAGGGTGTATCTACAAATTTATGATGACCCAGAATCTCAAATTGTTACCAAAGATACAATACTAATTTCTGTAAATGACCTCCGGAGTTTAGGGTCTGAAACATTACAGAAAATTTTTTATAGCGAAAATTACACAATGACTCATTTCAGGATGATTCCAGAACCTTGTCTGGTAAAGGTTGTATCTCCGAAATTATAAGGCCTCAGGAGATGAATTTTGAACCCAACATACCTTGATCCGTATTCTAAATATCCTCGAATCCGTTCCTTATGAAACATTGTAGAAAAAAAGTTATAGCGAAAATTCCACGGTGTCTAAGATGTAGCAGCGAAACCCCAAGACCTTGAGCTCTGATACCATATGTTAAGAACCAAACATCAATATAGTATAGAAAAACCTCAGGAAAATTACTCAACGCCTTGAAAAAGAGATAATTTCAGATAATAAGCCTCTTTGAGGGGGGAACCTCCTTTTACCCCACTTAAATGTTCAAGTACAAGATGATTCAAAATGAAAATGTCTCCTTGGTATATATAGGAGACTAGGAGGTTTAATGGCCTAAAGCCGACATAAATAAAATAACATTACTAATCTAAATTACAACTAATGGCCTAAAGCCGACATAAATAAAATAACATTACTAATCTAATATGCCCCAATTAAGTGGTAATGAGACAATATTAGGGCTTAACACTCGCACAGTCCACCCTAATAAATGTAATGAAAATCCCACACTTTGGAAGGCACCAAAAAGTTAATGCTTGTGTCAAGATACTCCTTTCATGTTACCATGGCAGTTACTTATGGCTAGACCTTCGTATCACAGTCGATCTGACATTGATCCATAGGATCACCGGATTAAGTATGCAAGGACCCGACTCACAGGAGTTATATCCAGGAAAAGCCACAGATCGCACACTAGCACAAAAGATCAAGAATACATATGGTTATGTTGAAAAGGGGACACGAGGATACAAGGTAGCCTCCATCCATAATGGTGTAGTGTGCCTAGCCTATGAGTTAATAGTCAAAAAGTTAGTAAGGAAAAACAGACCTACGCAGGTCACAGGCTTCGTCGTTGACCTTGCAGGGAAGTGCGTAGAAGGTCTACAGATGAACTGGGTGAAGTACCTAGTTAATCAGTTGGAACTAGACTGTCGCGAAGCACAAGATCAGGGTTACAAGTTTCACTTTAGCTGGCTCCTGACCCTCATCGCCTTTCTTTCCTAGGATATGTCGGAAGGTGCGACCTTCCCATATATTGAACCATTCAAGCTGCTTGCTGTGAAGTTTACCACACTCTAGTACTCGAGTGATATGAACAAAAAATGGGAGTCGACCATTATTTTTCACACATAT
Organism: Picea engelmannii; assembly: GCA_009831015.1. Taxonomy (NCBI): domain Eukaryota; kingdom Viridiplantae; phylum Streptophyta; class Pinopsida; order Pinales; family Pinaceae; genus Picea; species Picea engelmannii. Next base: position 112,010 of record ML820171.1, read on the forward strand.
TACCTTCAGCTGAAGAGAGCCATTGAATTTGAACCTCGCATGACTCTGAACACCCTACAGAAGTTCCAACACCTGATGAAGTTATGCGCAGATCGGTACTTCATCTACCTTACAGCAAGAGCTGATGAACATAAGGAGCAGCTTCAGTCATACTACAAGCTCACGGAAGAGGACCTTGAGGATATCACTAAGGACTAGTCAGCAGACCTCCTTATTCCCACAGACCCTACAGAGGTGTCTGACCCTAACAGCCTAGAATCCACCCAAAAATAACATGATACACCCAGACCCAGAAGCAAGAAGAAGACCAAAGAGGTCCAAGACTTAAGCAGCACCTTAGGAAAGACTACTTTAGTATCACCTAACCGAGGGGTTGATGATGAAGTAGAAGAGATAAATGGAAAAAGAGATGAACATAAGCAAGGTGAAGTAACATCGCCCAGAGACGAGGTTGATCCCCTAAAGAAGAGGAATTTTTCTCCCTCAAAACCTTCTTCCCGGAATAAATCCAGATCCACCATGACAAAGATGAAGACTATACTCACTACCGATGATTTTGACTTCATCATAACAGCCCTAAACAATGCTTCACCGAAAATCATGGAGAAACAAGAAGATAAGCAGGAGGAAATGTATGATAGAATTAAGTTCAAATTCTGAGGGGTACAGCAGGCCCTTTAGTCCAGCCGTGTAGTGTCCACTGCGACCCTACCATCAAGAGAACCAGAGTTGGGAGATGAGCCAACCAAACTTCGTCAACTAGATGGTGTGTTTGAAGCTCTCCTTCGTCGTGCACAAGAAGAAACAGAGCAAGACACCCAGGCCTTGAAGAAAGTGCAAGGCATAATCATAGATCAACGCAAAGTTGCAAAACAGGAGAAGGTTGCTCTCCAGGCAAAGTTTGAATAAGAGAAATCATAGATGCAACAAGAAAAAGAACAGTTGCTCGTAGAGCAACTCGAAGTGAAAGAATCAGTCAAAAAATCACTCCACTCTATGACAGGATTAGAACCATGGGCAGAGGACCGAGTCATGCATGAAGTAGAGAAGCTCGCAAAAGTTATCCAACAGCTCCAGCAATGAATAGAAGACTTAGATATCTGCATCGTTCCTGACACCTTGTAGGATGTAAGGGATCAAAGAGATGCACCTGCTCGAAGTGCAGTTGAAAGAATAAAATTCCTTGCCCTGGAATGCAATCAACTGAGTGATCGCAGTTCCCAGACATATGAGTGACTCACTAAGAATCTAGAATTGAAGGCACTAGAGTCACATCTCCAAGAAGCGAAGTATCAAGTAGAGACAATACAGGCGCAGTTGAAGCCCCTGTCATATTTGGAAAGAATGAAGTGATACCAGGAGCATTGTACCGCCCAACAGTAGGTCCACACCATTCAGAGCAGGTTTATGGAAGTAACTCAAAGGATCCAACCTATACAGGATGAGGCTTGCCAATTTTTCACAGACATCGAAGGCCAAGGAGAAGAACTGGAGCAAGTTGTCACTACAGTCGAACAGCACCTAGAGGGACCTTTCAATGAAGCAGTCATCCAAGATTTCACTAAACAAGAGGTCGTGGCACAACAACAAGTCAAAGCAGCTTGAGCCAAGCTCGAGGATTTTGAAGAAGAAATAATCAGATCAGAGTGACTCGGGATGAGTCACAGGTGAGTGTTGGGGTCCTATTGGCCCTTGACCAAATTTTGAGGATTCTTGGTCATGTTGACCTAATTTTGGGACTTTGACAGGCTGTCGAAGATGGAGCGCAAGATGAAGCAGAGATCACGGGATCTCGGCACCTTTTAGGGCCCTTTTTGGGATTCAAGATTATGTAATGGGTATGGGATCCATGGGTTTACCCATTCTTAGGCCTATTTTGTAATGTATAAATAAGTAGCTAGACGATATAAGAAGTAGACCTAGAGGTCGGTGTGCTAAGTGCTAGAGTTCGATGTATGTTATCAAGAGTTGTAAGTGCTTTGTGCATATTGTGTAAGGCTTGCAAGGCTAGTGCAAGTAACTATAAGAGACTGTGTGAAGGCTTGGTGTTGTACCTTAGCTATAATAAGGAGGATTTGGCAAAGTGCACGCAGATCTCCTGTCTTCTACGGAGTGGGACTTGGATGCTATGTGCCTGTAAGAAGCTTGACCAAAGAAAATAAAGAAGAGAAGAGTTGGTGGACGTAGCCCCAAGGTGGGGGTGAACCATGTACATGTTATGTTGCTATGCTTTGTGCAATGTATTGATCTGTTTATGTGTTTACTTTCTTAGTGTTTTAATATAGATGAATGATAGATAGATCTGTTAATGCTTAGCGCTTAATAATATGGATGGCTGTTATATCTGACTTATGTACATATGCTTAGTGCTTAAATACCTTAGATCTGAATGAATAGTGTGATACTTTGTAATTAGGGTTTAACTACATTGTAACTAATATTGGACATTGATGAATGTTAATTGTTGAGTGTTATGTTAAGTGTTAGAATCACAGATCTGTGTCCCAACTAAGGTTGCATACATCTGAGTCCTGCAACCACCCCTGCCTCTACCTCAGGTGAGACTTCATCTGCTTCACAGTTGTTGCCAAAAGGGTTGGTAGTTAGGGTTTTATTGGTGCGTTGTTGTAGCGTTGAACCCTGGGTCTGCCCCTGTTCCAACACCCATCCAACCACCCTAATGTATAAGTAGAATGATGGAACCATTGTCAAACTATCACTGTGATATATACTGTTGTAAACATGTACCAATCAACCTGCACCAAACAACCTGTACCAATAACTTGAACCATGCATCAACCATGAATCAACCTGTAATCAACATGTACCATAAAAGAGTGCATCAACCATGTACCAAGTATGTATCAATCATGTATCAACTACTCATCAACTATGACTCATCAATATGTACCAACATCATCAACTTTACACCTCATGTATGTGCCAACCCATCAAATACTTGTCTCAACCATGTACTATTGGTCTCGTGATATGATTGATTTAATGACGTTAATTAGATCCTTTTTGGTCGAATATGTATATGTGTTTTCATGTTTTGAAGAGTTTTGAAGAGCTTTTGTGTCAAATCGCTATGATCCATACTAGGAATGCATGATTCATGTTTTACGATGGATTTTGAGTGTAATTCAACATGTTTTTATGATTCCAAGAAACTGATTCATGTTTTGTGTGTCACAGGGCGAAATTCCAGCTCGTTTTTGCATCTGGCACTCTGTCCGGTACTCCATCCGGCACTCAGTCTGGTAGTCCATTGGCACTCCCTCCGACACTTTGTCCTGCACAAAAACCATGGGAGATTTGACGGTTAGCATATCAGCAGCTAGCGATGAGCGAATCAGAGACATGGGTTTTTCTTGTACTCGTGGCTTCCAACTACTGAGCTTCTGACAACTCGATTTGGGTTGTTATCCTGGGCAATTATTGGCTCGCCTTATTTCTAGAAGACACCAATAGTTAGGGTGCATTAAAAGCAATTTTTTGTTTTTAGAGAAGGTCGACCCTTCCAGTGGTCGACCTCTCATCTTCTAAACCTATAAATACCACCTCAATGGTTAGACAAAAAGTGTTAGAGATAAAAATACAATTCATCTCTGTTTTGCTATTTTCATATACATTTTGCTAAAACTGTGTAAAGACTGTGTTTTTTATTTTAATGTTGAATTTGTGTTATTGAGCTCGTGGTTTGTCTTTTAATATTAGCCACGACTTGTTGGGGGGGGGACACCAACAGTCTGGGTGAATATCCAATTAGTTTGTTTGTGCATTAAATAGTGTAGTTGTCATTTTATTCATTTCATGTACATGAGTTTTTCATTATGCTTCTTTACTGTATAACTTGTTGTTTATAATTTAATTAGTTTAGTTCAGTTTTGCAGGTTATTATGGAGGCTATTGTTAATATGAAATGATTTGTTAGTTGATAGGAGATAATCTTGCAATCTTAGATACTAACCTTATGCATAATTAGGTGATAGCTAGGTTTTCTTTATGTTGAAATAGAGTGTAAAAATAGAGTTTAAAACAGAGTTTTTAGTTTATGATTTCCTTGACAAGGTTTCGGTGGATGGGTAGTTATTAGTTTTTAGCTTTCAATTCTAGTTTGTCTATCTAGTTGCTACTTAGTTTTGCTTATTTAAATTGCCATTCAGTTTGCTCATTTAATTTCTTGTCATATGCTGAAATAGTATTTAATTTCCGTTTTATGAGTATTTCCTCTTTTGCAATTTGAATTGTTAAAATATGACTAGTTTAGTTTACCTTATGCAATTTCCTTTTTAGATATAGGTTGCAATTTTAATTTAAAGTTGATTATTGAGTTTAGTTTCTAGTTATGAATCTAAGTAGTATGAATTTGCTTAATTAGCATAGAATGCAATTGAATTTACTAGAATAGTGTTTTTATACTATTGATTATTAATGCATAGATTCAATAATCACATGGATATGAAAGATAGTTGTTGTTTCTTCTATAAATGGATAAATTCTCATTGGATTGTCTAATTCACACTTTTCACTTTGCTATTGAAGTCAATATTGAGTTTATCCCTCTTGAGTTATTGTTAATTGTTAAATGCCATCGTGATATCATAAGACACCGGAGACATAACCATCAACATTGTATTTGAGTTTTCTTGCTTTCATAGATTAGAAGATAGTTTCCTTGCTTTTGTAGATTAGAATAGTCTTCTTTCTTTGGTAGATTAAAGAATATTTTTCTTACCATAGAATAAAGAGTAGTTGTTGATGCTTTGAATTTAGTAGATTAAGATTTTCTTTCGTAAATTAGAAGTAATTATGAAGTTTAATTTAATAATAGAGTTCACTTGCTTATTAGTTTAATTAGTTTCTTATTGAGTAATTTTGATTAGTTTACTTGTTGTAGAAGTTATCATAGGTTAGTTAGTTGATTGCTTGCTTGTTTACTTGCTTTGATAGGGTAGTTGCTTGTCTATTTATTTGCTTTAATAGGATAGTTGCTTATTGAATTTGAGTAGGTTAATTAAAGTAGTTTGTTGTTGTCATTTCTCATTAGATCGATTAAATAGATAGTTTACTTTTGCTTATTTTCATGATTAAGTTAATTTCCTTTAACTAGGGTTTTCATTTGTTTTCTTAGGATTATCCATTGATCCTTTGTTCAAAAGTTACTTATGGTAAATAGTTTAAGTTTCTTAGTATATTTTGATCATTAGTAGTCTTTGCTTGAGTATATTAGCCCTTCAATAGCTCATTTCCTTAGTTAGACTATACTACCAGTATTTCTACCTTGGCATATATATTGCTACAACTCTAAGTTTACTTACCACAGGTTGACAATTTAATTGAGGGTTTTTAGTGTGTTTTTAGTGCATATAGAACAGCCATCATTTTTGGCATCGTTGTCGGGGAGTTGTCTCAAGGTAGGAAATAATTAGGAATTAGATCATTTCTAAAACCTTAGCATTATTTTGGTGGCGAGGGAACTTTAAGACGAGAGGTAAGAACCTGCGCATCTGCTATAGCAGGTTCCCCCAAACCCAATGGTAGTTTTTATTTTTTATTTTGTTTTCTTTCATGAACAGACCTAGAGACCCAAAAGGTAGATACATTAAATCTAAATCAGATCTTTAAACCAAGGTTCCTTCTGACCTTTTGGGGGGAAGGAACGTTCCATTCATAAATTCCACAAACCGATACTGAAAAATAGGAGCTAGCTCAACCCAAAGAGCTAAAGTAGTCTCTAAACAGACTAAGATATGGGAGAACTATAGGAAAGAACAAGTGAATATTTTACACCACCACCAGGAGATCCCAACTTTGAAGACATCATAGACCCTGAACAAGTGAATATTTTGTTTGGTATTTCAGCCAACATAATTGTCTCTCAAATTGACACAAAAACTTTGGCACCAATAACCTCAACCGGCTTGAGTAGAGTCCCAAACACTCAAACAGTAGGAAGACCTTTCCATCAGAGGGAAACCTTGTTCTCTTCAAAGATAAAACCACCGAGGTACTCTCTTTTTGGAAACAAAACCAGTATGGATGAATAGGGGGATCACAACAATGTAAGACATGGGGAGGAAGAAGAAGTTGGAAACCAAACCGAAACTACCTTTGGGTTTTCAATTTTGGACACCACCCCAAATGTCAATATGAAAAATATTCCCCTCTCAGTACTGCCCACCTTTTATGGTAAAAGTAGTAAAGATCCAGATACCTTCCTAATTGAGTTCAACATCTTGTGTAGGAGATACAACTACTTACAAGATGCCCAGAAACTAAAACTCTTTCCTTCCATCCTCAAGGAATCTGCACTAAGATGGTTCATGGGGTTTGGAGAATCCAGTATTAGGTCTTGGGATTCCATGAAAGATGTATTTCTTAAAAAGTACCAAGACTACTGCAAGACCAAAGAATCTCGTAACGATATTTTCAAAATCAAACAATTAGAAGACAAGAATCTCGAGGACAATATGGAACGGTTTGCATACATCTCCCATAAGTCAAAATACCATGATCTCCTAGAGAATGCAAATAGGGCTCTTTTCCTTAAGGGAATTTCATAAGAATACCTAGAGATGATTAACCCGATGGCATCATGTGACATCTCTCATAAACCATTTTTTGAAATAGGTGAAATGTGTAATAATTACTTGAGGAGTAGATCTAAAACGGGAAAGAATGTCAGGGACCCTTATAATAGAAACTTAAAACCAGTTAGTTTAGGTGGTATCAGAAGAGCAGAGATAGGGAACCTTTTAGAGAACTTCAAGACAAATATCTTAAGCACAATAGGTTCCCAGTTGGACACCCTAAATATTAAAAAGAAACAGGAGGAGGAAAATGAAGCAATGAGCATATATTGCCCAAGATGCAGGAGGAAGAATTCCTCAAGGGAATGCCCATTAGATAACATTTCAGTTTGTGGCTTCTGCACAGAAGACCATACAACTGAAAAATGTCCATCATTGCCCTATTTGTTAGCCATCTATAGAATTGGGGATCATGGGGAATCCTCTTATGCACCTAGGAGGCCATGGCATCCTAGGAACCATGCCACATACCCAGATCCACAATCTCAAGTTCCACCCTATTATCAACAACAACAACAGTGTAACTCACCAAGTTGGAAAAACTGGTCTACACAGTACCAACATCCTTGGCCTGAAGGATGGAGAGGAAGTCATAACCAAGGGAACCCTCAAGATCCACATGTTCCTATGTCCAACCATCCTTACCCTCAGTTTCCATCGAACATTCTGCAACTCCTGTCAGGTTTTGTTCCACCACCTTTACCTCATATTCCACAACAACAACAACCACAACAATATCAGAATGAAAGCTCCCCGAGACCAACATTATTACAAGCACAACCAGTGCCCAATCCCAATAATAGGCCCACTCAACGTCTTCATAATGTTGAGATGTGGGCCTTCCCGACATATGTTATTACTCATGTTCCATTACAGGAGATTCAACTGAGGTCGAGAAAATTTCTAGACAGGCAGAGACCTTCAGTAGTCATCCAGGAAGAAGAGGAAGAAGAAACCATCAAACAACATACGGATGACACTAGGTGGGAAGATGTTATTATTTCTAATGACCAAGAACCCAAGCTTCCCCCAAATGAACCTTCACAAATTACGAAGGCCCCTCCTTATCCAGAAAGATTAGTAATCAAGAAACCTACCACCCGACCGGAATTTGACATCTTGAATGAATTGAAGAATATTTGTGTCAAAATTCCCTTTCTACAAGCCATTAAGGATATTCCAATCTACAGTAAGGTAGTCAAAGAATTGTGTATTAAGAAGCCAAGTAGGAAGAAGAAGGACCCTCCTACAGTACATTTGATAGGAGAACTTTATGAGTATATATCAGAGTAGCCTAGGGTAGAAAAATATGGGAACCCAATAAACCTCATAGTGACCATAACCATTAATGAGGTCTCCATTGGAAACACTCTCATAGTCCTAGGGGAAGCCATAAATGTTATGACTGCTACTACCTTTGAGAAATTATAGTTACAACCTCTTCTTAGACCTACCCCAACCATTTTGGAATTAGAAAATAAAACTAGGGTTATACCTGAAGGAATTTTGGATGATATCATAGTTACTTTAGCCTCATGGCAGTACCCAGTAGACTTTTTGGTCATCCACTCGAAAGATCCTACCAAAGGCCATCCTATTATTTTAGGAAGGCCTTAGTTAGCCACAGCCAATGCATTTATTGGTTGTAGAGAGGGATAAATGACCATCTCAAATGGACTTTCTATTTAGAATCTCACCATATACCCTCCAGCCCAACCAAGTGACCATGTCTGGGCACTTCAAGAGCACACAATAGAAAATGTGCTAAACCAGTTCATTTTTGCTATCACATGTGTTGATTTTCCACAATCTTTTCCCCAATTTGAGTATATGTTTGGAGAAGAATTTTAGGAAGAATTGGACCCATCCATTTTGTCTTCGACATCTTTTATCTTCAAGATAGATGAGTCTTCCATGTCTTATACCATGCTCTATGAGATTATTCCAAGGAAATTTTTACATATAAACTCTGGACTAGATGCAGACCAACAAAAACAGTTAGTAAGTATCCTTAAAGAAAAAACAGGAGCATTCGCTTAGGAATACACTGACATGAAGGGTATACACCCTGACACATCCATCCATCACATATACACCCAGGGGGAAGTAATACCTATTAGGCAACCCCGAAGAAGGATGAACCCAGCACTCAAAGATATAGTAAAAGAGGAGATCCAAAAATTATTAAATGTCATATTTATTTATCCCATCTCCGACAGATCGAGTAATTCTCGAGTATGATCATCATTTTCTTAAATAAAATGAATGGTGGGGAGGAGGATTGACCTGGATAGATTGATGGATACATCTCGGAACATGGAGGAATAGATCTCTTCGTTTTTCGATGTGCATATATCTTAGATTCAATGTGTATATATACCTATCCATCTATCTCTCTTTGTATATATCTAGATATCTATCAATCGTGTATAGATCACTGAACAAACATTTTGAAAATGAAATACCTTTCACCATTCATTACACCACCCTTTTCAAAAAGGCAAGGGAAAAGTCGATGTCTTTTCAATGTCTCAAGATCAGAGGAGGAGGAGGATAATAGCACATTTGGAAGAAAGAAAACTCAAACCATTGATCCAAGTTCCTTATAAGACATAGTCCATCCTTCATGTGTTGTTCTTTTTTTCCCCGCTTGTAGTGGTTCCAAAGAAAGTGACCGGGAAATGGAGAGTTTGTGTTGATTTTCGGGAACTCAACAAAGACACTCTGAAGGATTACTTTCCTCTTCCTTTCATTGACCAAGTTTTGGATACCCTATCTAGAAAGAAGTATTTCTCCTTTTTAGATGGGTACAGTAGGTACAATCAAATTCTCATAGCATCTGAGGACCAGGACAAGACCACCTTTACTTTTCCTTGGGGCACCTATGCCTAAAGGGTTTTACCATTTGGATTGTGTAATGCTCCTGCCACATTTCAACAAGCAGTACTAGGGATATTTGTTGATCTTATTCATGATTGTGTGGAGGTCTACATGGATGACTTCACAGTTTATGGAAAAAAATACCAGGAAGCCTTAGATAACTTAGAAAAATTCCTTATTAGATGCCAAGAAATGAACCTATCTCTAAGTCATAAAAAATGTAAAATGTTGTTAACAGAAGGAGTGGTTCTAGGACATCATATTTCATCTAAAGGGATAAAAGTTGATCCTGCAAAGATTGAGGTCATCGTCATACATCCACCCCCAAAAACTCAGAAAGAGGTGAGAATCTTTATTGGACATGTCGGGTACTATCGGTGGTTTATTGAAAATTTTACAAAGATTATTACACCCATGTTTGGATTGTTAATAAAGGATGTTGATTTTGTTTGGACTAAGCAGTGTCAAACTGCCTTTGAAGCCCTAAAAGTCAAATTGTTTGTGGAACCAGTTCTTAGAGAGCCCAACTGGACTCTCCCATTTCACATATCTATTGATGCCTCCAACACCGCAATAGGAGGAGTATTAGGGAAGAAAGAGGACCAGCAGTCCTATGCCATTTATTTTGTAAGTAATAACTTGTCCCCTACCGAGTTAAACTACACAGTTACCGAGAAGAAATTCTTGGCAGTAGTTCATGCTATCAATAAGTTTCATCATTACATTACAGGTTATGAAGTATTTGTACATACATATCATTCTACCATTAGATTTCTCATGAATAAACCCATAACTAATGGTCGAGTGACTAGGTGGCTCCTTCTATTACAAGAGTTTAATATCACTGTTCTTGACCAACCTGGAAAGGAGATTTTGGTAGCTGATTTTATTTCATGAATAAAAAATGAGGATGATGATATTCTTGTAGATGATAGTTTCCCAGACGAGAACTTTTTTTCCCTCTCAGTAAATGCCCCATGGTTTGCGGATATGGAAAACTATCTGGCTACTAGGAATTTACCATCTCATTTTTCACCTCATGAAAAGCATAAAATTATCACGCAAAGTGCTAATTACTCTTGGGTTGGCCATGACCTTTTTCGTACAGGTCCTGATTTGATTATTCATAGATGTGTCCAAGAGGATGAGGTACCAAAACTACTACGAAGTTGTCACGATGGACCATGCGATGGCCATTTTTCTGACAAACGTACAGCATATAAGGTGTTACATTCAGGTTACTATTGGCCTAGCATTTTCAAAGATTCTTCTAAGTATGTGAGCAGTTGTGATAGTTTCCAAAGGATAGGAAGACCTACGTCAGCTGACGAAATTCCCCTGCGCGCCCAAGTTATGATAGAACCTTTCAAAAAATGGGCCCTTGACTTTGTAGGACCAATTTCGCCTATGTCTCGTAAGAAGAACTATATTTTGGTTTGTACAGACTATGTCACCAAGTGGGTAGAGGAAAAATCCCTATTCAGGGCTACAGAAAATTATGTTGTTGAATTCATTTATGAAGACATATTTACCCGTTTTGGTTTCCCTCATGAAATTGTTACAGACCAAGGAACTCATTTCACTTCCAAGATGATGAGAGAGCTAACAGAGAAATATGGGATTAAACACTGTAAATCTTCTCCATACCACCCACAAGCTAATGGTCAGGTAGAATCTACAAACAAAGTTCTGGAAGATATCTTAACCAAGACTATTCAATTACATCACCGGGATTGGGATAATAGGCTTCTAGAGGCTTTGTGGGCTTACCGGACCACCTGGAGAAACACCACTGGGCATACCCCTTATGAGCTAGTGTACAGGAAACAAGTACTTCTACCAATAAAATTCCAAGTAAGGACCTTCCTTATTTCAGAAAAAATTGGGATTAAAATTAGATGAGGCTCAGAAACAACGAGCCCTACAATTGAGTGAGCTGTATGAGATCAGGCAAGATGCCATCCAATGAACAATATTAGTCCAAAACCAGAGGAGCAAGTGGAATGACAAGTTTATTAAGAAGAAACACTTCCAACCTGGTGATTGGGCTTTGTTGTTTGATTCCTGATTTAAAACCTTCAAAGGCTAGCTCACCACCCAGTGGTTGGGGCCTTATGAGGTAGTCACTGTATATGACAATGGAGCTGTGAAAATCAAAACAATTGACGATGGACAAGTCTCCTTTGTAGTAAATGGACACCGACTCAAATTTTATCATAAACCCATTTCCAAAGAAGAATTTCTACAGGTCATGTCAACTGACAAGGAATTGGCCTTAGTAGATGGGGAAGTCCGCCCTTGTTCTTGAATGTTTTCTGAATTTTCTATTGTACATATGTAAATAGTTTTTGAATTTTGTTAATAAGAAATTCTAGAGATTTATGTAGGTATTTATTTCACCAGGAGTAGACAGTTTCAAAGAAATGTAAAGAAGGATTTTTCTTCAAAACATTGTTACACTTGAACCTTGTTGTCTACTAAGCATCAAATGAATATTGACTTGTTGTAATTAGCCATATTTTTGCAAAAAAAATCATCTTCTCTTTTTATTAAGGAATTTTAAAAATTAGTTGCTCTTGAAAATCTCCACCACTATATAAGGAAGTGATACCATAATCATCTAGCTTAGAGGTCTCTCGTACAGTTTTCCTAAGAAACTTGAGTAAGTGAGTAAAGTATCTTTATTAAAAAGTAACAAGGAGTTCTGATTAGAGATTAGTCATGGAAACATCACAATAACTACAAAAGAAGAAAGTGAGTTGAGCCTAGAGATACCTTTCTGTTCTTTCTCAATGGAAACATCACAATAACTACAAAAGAAGAAAGTGAGTTGAGCCTAGAGATACCTTTATGTTCTTTCTCAATGGTACCATCCACTACACACTAAAAAGATTGATTATATCATATCTTTAGATAGGCCATGTCTGCTTAAGTACCCCTTACATCAGGACAATCACTAAGGAATATATAACAGAAAGTCATCCTCTAACATAAATACCATCCCAATTGAAAAAAAAAAAAATGTTTTCAGAACTGTCCCCCCATCTTCTTGCATAAATCAATCTTATACTAAAATATTAAAAGATGGAGGGCCACTCTTTGAGGGTGTAAGTGGCTAACCCGTCGGGATACTGAACAGGTCTGTTGGTAGTGGGTATTGGCCTGTGGTATGACTAGGTAAACCCGTCGGAGTACTGAACAGGCTTGCTGGCAGTGGAGCATTCTACCTAGAGAGGATGGTAATCTGACAAAAAATAAATAATAAATTTAAACTTGTCCTGATGTATGGAATTACTTGTAGACAAAGTTGACATGAAGTATGTATGGTTAAGATAAGGTTAATGAAGTCCATAAAATTTCCATTGGGAACTAACTTTGAGACTATCTTGAAACTCTCTCGCCTACCTCTTCTTATCTATATGCAGGATGTTCTATCCTATAGGTGGGGCCATCTTCTAACCATCTTGTCAGACCAATCTGTGAAATTTATCTCTACACTTAACAAACTGTAAATCTTCGGCTATTGGGAGAACTGATTGGTTTCCTATATTTTTTATTATGAGGTGTCACAATACTTAGGTGTGGGGGAGGGGTTCATGAGTTGAAAAATTATCATTACCTAGAGAAGTAAGTCTTTGTAAAAATTCATGTATTGCAGGTTATTACATCAGCAATCATTTTATTTTGGAAATGCTAATCTCCTGTGTGCTATAAATTGTTGTACATATCCTTAATAGACCACACTATTGGTTTATTTTCATTACAGGATGTTCATTGTAGGATTGAAATTACATGCATTATGTGAGTGGATTGAGAAGCATGGTGGAAAAATCAATAATAATAGAACACTATGTCTCTACTCTTAATCACTATGACTGTCAAAACCATTCCAAGATTGCAGGCTATCCATTACAGAAGGTAAAAATTCATTTAGCATAGAGGTACCATATGGAGTGTCGTATGAGGTGTCGTATGAAGTGATTTATGAGGTGTCGAGCGAAGCGCCATATGACAATATACACCAGTAACAATCCACAATTTCAGGCAACCAGGATTCAATGACATTTAATTGAATTAGTTTATGGCAATCAAGATTGAAGATGCAAACCTTAGACATTTTCATGATCAAATGTCCAAGTCAAAAGACTTGGACATTGATCTAACTTTGTATCATTAAGATTTCCCCCAAAAACGAGCCTTCAAATTTGAATTTCTCACACATGGAAACTCGTGCGCACATGTGTGCAACCAATTCCACCGTAGGTGCATTCAAAAATGGAATTGGGTTATCCCATTATTCCAATTCACCTCTACCATTTGCATTCTCCCCTTTTTTTAAAACGTGCTCATCCTCTGTTTGTTTGTTCCTCTGTTCAAATTGTGCTCGGCCTATGTTCAAATCGTGTCATTTCTTGGCCCGATAACACCTTTTCTTGGTGAATTTTTCCCTATGTCTAGTTCTTCACACCATCACCATGCCCAAATGGTATGAACTGTCTTCCTATGCAAACCTTTTCGCCATCCCTGATTTTGCACAGTGCAGGGACGTATTTTTGCGCCCAGGTTGGGGGCCTTTTTTATCCCACTTGCAGGGCTACGACGATGGAATATCAATGCAATTTTCCCTCAGTTTTGATGGGAATATAGCACACGTGGGGTCTATCACCTTTGGGGTCTCAGAGGAATCCATAGCCGCAACCACGAAGCTTTCAAGAGTGGGAGATAGATGGTTTAAAAACCACCAGCTGCTGCAATCGAGTTATAACAGGATTTTTAAACCAGAATTACAGAACATCTCTGGAGCTAAAGGATACTCCAAGGAGTGGATAAAAGAGGAGTTGATCAGCCCTCTCATAGTCATCACCGGGTTGATCACATGTGAAGGTAGATCTTCCACCTTTAAATCCTATCACTTTAGATTGTTAGCCCACTTTCAGTTCAATAAACCATTGAATTTTCCCTTCTACTTTTTAAAGAGCTTGGAGAAGATGTCTTTTCAAGTGAGGAACAATGTAACCAACCCCCACAACATCCTCTTTCATCATGGCCTTATCAAACTCCTTGTTTTAGCCGAATTAGAAAAACAGGGGAAAACTTGGGATGCATTCATTTATCAATTTGCAAACCCTCACTTGACAATCAAGACTAGCAAAAATACATTGGATCTAAGGACTATTTCTCCATCCAAACCCCACTCTCCAAGGACTCCAAACCCTCCTGCACAATCCATTTCTTTACCCAAACAAAAATCCAAGAAGCTTTTTGAAACCCCTGCAGCCTCATCGGGCAAAAAGACCAAGAAGCCCATTGTTAACCCCTCGATCCCTTCAATATCTCTTGATCCTACACCCAAAAATCTCCAAGAAGTAATTCAAAAAGACTTTCCTACAATTCCCACAAATAGGAGAGGATCTAATCGATTTAATAGAGGACGCTTTCGAAAGAGCACTCGGAGCACAAGAGGGAAACCTTATGCAAAACCCCTGACTACTTCGGACCCTATCCAAGTGTCCTTCGATCTCGAGAGTCCTCACAAAATATTTAGGGAAGTGTCTGCAGATGAGTTGGAGCCTCATAGGAAGACAAAATATGAACCGACTTCTCCTCATCAACTCCCTATTACCCTACCTCACAGATGCCTACCCCAGATCCTTAGAATGGAAAACACTCTACATCTTTCAAAGGATCTATGCCTTCCTCTGAGATAATTGATCCTGCTCCATCCATTGAGAAGCTACAAAAAGATAATTTTCAGCTATTGCAACAGTTGGAAGATAGGAAGATTATGGACACACATCTTCACCATGATAATGCAGTCTTCCAAGCAAAGGTGAATTCCCTTCAAAGGTTGGTTGATGACATGACCAAAGCCAATCGCAACCTCAAGGCACAATTAAAGAAACACAAGATCCACAATACCAAATCTTCACGACAAGAAGGAGAATCTTCTAAAGTTGATCCTCCTCAACAAGATTAGTCATGAGGGGAAATTTATTTTTGTTTGCAGTGGGACCTAAAAAATCTTAGGTGTGGGGGTAATGTTGGGCCCGTGATATGATTGATTTAATGACGTTAATTAGATCCTTTTTGGCCAAATATGTATATTTGTTTTCCTGTTTTGAAGATTTTTGAAGAGATTTTGTGTCAAATCGCTATGATCCATACCAAGTATGCATGATTCATTTTTTATGATGGCTTTTGAGTGTAATTCAGCATGTTTTTATGATTCTAGGAAACTAATTCGCATTTTGTGTGTCACAGGGAAAAATCGCAGCTCATTTTTGCATCTGGCACTCCGTCCGGTATTCCATCCGGCACTCAGTCTGGTACTCCATCCGGCACTCTGTCCTGCACAAAAACCATTGGAGACTTGGCAGTTAGCATATCGGCGGCCAGCGATGGGAAAATCAGAGACATGGGTTTTTCTTGTGCTCATGGCCTCCATCTACTGAGCTTCTGACAACTCAATTTGGGTTGTTATGTTGGGCGATTATTGGATCAGCTTATTTCTCCAAGCCACCGACAGTTAGGGCGCATTAAAAGCGATTTGTTGTTTTAAGAGAAGTTCAACCCTTCCAATGGTCAAACTCTTAGCTTGTAAACCTATAAATACCACCTCAATGGTCAGAAAAAGAGTGTTAGAGAGAAAAAGACAATTCATCTATGTTTTTTCTATTTTCATATACATTTTGTTAAAACTGTGTAAAGATTGTGTTTTTTATTTTAATGTTGAATTCGTGTTATTGAGCTCATGGTTCGTCTTTAAAGATTATCCACGACTTGTTGGGGGGGGCACCAACAGTCTAGGTGAATATCCAATTAGTTTTCTTGTGCATTAAATAGTGTAGTTGTCATTTTACTCATTTCATGTACATGAGTTTTTCATTATGCTTCTTTACTATATAACTTGTTGTTTATAATTTAATTAGTTTAGTTCAGTTTTGCAGGTTATTATGGAGGCTATTGTTAATATGCAATGATATGTTAGTTGATAGGAGATAAGTTTGCAAGATTAGATACTAACCTTGTGCATAATTAGGTGATAGCTAGGTTTTCTTTATGCTGAAATAGAGTGTAAAAACGGAGTTTAAAACAGAGTTTTTAGTTTATGATTTCCTTGACAAGGTTTCAGTGGATGGCTAGTTATTAGTTTTTAGCTTTTAATTCTAGTTTGTCTATCTAGCTGCTACTTAGTTTTGCTTATTTAAATTGTCATTCAATTTGCTCATTTAATTTTTTGTCATGTGCTGAAATAGTATTTAATTTATGTTTTATGAGTATTTCCTCTTTTGCAATTTGAATTGTTAAAATAGGACTAGTTTAGTTTACCTTATGCAATTTCCTTTTTAGATCTAGGTTGCAATTTTAATTTAAAGTTGATTATTGAGTTTAGTTTC
>ML820171.1:134940-161423 GCA_009831015.1 Picea engelmannii
TATAAGTTGAAGAGGATAAGGTGAGGAGGTTAGGATGATCCCACTAAATCATGAAAGCAAGTAAGATCCAAACCATTCAGATGCCACCTCACCATGGAAGTTTCTCCTTCTAGAAGATTCGAGAAAATGCTCATTTTTCCCACGTGTAAGCATTCTCGCACCCTGCCTATAGAGAAAACTGCGAACTCCTCATGACCTAGCTATGATGCAGCCTGCGAGAATCAAGCATTCTCGCACCCTAGCTATAATGCAGCCTGCGAACTTCCTTTTTTATAGGGTTTTTACAAAGGAAAATGCAATTTCTTTTCTCAGGAAAGGTTCTTCTCCCTTCCTTCTTCAGGAACTCAGGCCACTGACCCCTCTGAAGGAAACATATAGGTTTACATCATTAACGGTCATAAGGATGATGAAAATAATGTGTAATAGAGAGCCCCCAAAGTATGAAGTTAGAACAGAGTGATAGCTGAAATACTTTGTTGAGTGTGTGTAGGGAACAAGGAACAATCGGTCGGAAACCTACCAACAAACAAGGAAATACAGTACAATAATATATCATTACTGAGGTAGGAATTCCCATACTGAGAATACAAATGACTTAGAGCATAAATGCTGACATGCGAAGATCCATGTCAAGTAAGACAGGTCACGACCACCAAGCATACATTGTGGATCCATGCCATTATGACTCAAATCTGAACATAGCCACCAAAAATACAATGTGGATCTACGTGTTAAAGACTCAAATTTGAACATAGCCATGAGACATACAATGTGGATCTATGCACTGGTACAATCTGAATATACTCCAACGCAACCCGAATCTGACAGAAAAGATCCAGGGTCTTCATATCCACCACTCTATAGTACAAAACTAACCATGCAAATACATGTGTTGAAGTCGAACATGGTAGAAACCACTTGATTACCGGTCAATGATGAGAACCATTAACAAGTGCGAGGTAAATCACCATTAATGTCAATGACTCCCAAGGTACTCTAGTACAATCCAACGAATGTGAATTAATGAGATGAGGTCGAGCACTCGGTGGAATTTCTCGATCAGGGGTCAACAACGAAAACCCACTATCGAAAGCGAGGAAACCTGCCATTGAGGCATGCAAGTTCCAAGGTACCAATTAGTTTCTAAGTCTGATTTCTGGATAATGAGTTGAAGTCGACAGGAAAAGACTCGTCACAGGAGGGATTTAATGTACCCCCCATCAATGACATGAAATAAGTAAAAAGATTTGATGTAGATCAGAGTAACCAGTAACCCAGGACTGACTCAGGGATGGTCGACACAATAGAAGGCTTAAGGACTGCATAAATGGCCGACACAATAGAAGGCTTTTCGGGTTGAACTTCTCTTTGAACATATTGACGACATGACAACTGTCTTGGAAATACTGACTCAACAACAGGGATCACAGACCAATTTGTAATCTTATAAAGGAATATGATCAAGAGACAAGCGTATTTTCCAAACCTAGACACAAAGCAAGTGAAAGGGTGTCATGTTCAAAAACAACTCTTCCATGGAATACAGGTTTAGACACATTTCTTTCCCAATTTTTTTACCCCCACCATTTCTGGCGAGTACCTCTTTATTTTTATGCAAGATTGAGGAGGATAACATATGATTGTAATGTAAGCTCATCCTTCATACGAGTCCCTCGGAGTATGTTTAATGAACCCTAGGGAGGAGTGGTTTGGTCCCATATGGGCCTTTCAATGTTTGTTTTACGAGTCCAAAGAAAGAAAACTCATGGGTTTTTCATGTTTAGAGAGTCTGAAAAAACACTTAAAGAAAACTCAGGTCCCATATGGACCTTTCAATGTTTGTTTTATGAGTCCAAAGAAAGAAAAATCAGGGGTTTTTCATGTTTATAGAGTCTAAAAAACACTTAAAGATAACTCTCTCAGTTCCTTTTTCGTAAAGTAGTCTGATGAGACTGAAAAAGAGATAAACTATCGCTCAACAGACGTTTTCTTCAAATACTTTAATGAGCGTGAAAATAACAAGATCGCTCAACAATCTTTTCATGTTTAGAGAGTCTGAAAAGAGCTTAAAGGGAACTCCAGTGGGTTCCTTTTTCGTATAACCTTTACGAGTCCGAAAAAGTGATAAAAGTATACTCGTTTACATTCTCATTGATTTACGAGCACGAGAAATAACAAAGACTAAGCTCGATAACTTATTCTCATGTATTAATGAGCATGAGAAAGAATAAAGACTAATCTCTGGATTGTTTTCATTTTTACGCAAGCTTTAAAACAAAACAAAACTATGCTTGGACCTGGTTTCATTTTTACACAAGCTTGAACCAGAGGAAACTACGTTTGAGGTAGGTGGTTTCATTTTTACACAAGCTTGAACCATAGAAAACTATGCTTGCGACTTCCCAACGCATGGTTGGTACGTAGCCCTCAGCTTAAGAAGCTAGCAGCTCAACTTCAGCATGAAGTCCAGAGGCTGAGGAAAATGCCCCCCCAAGCTTTGTTTCATCTAACTGCAAAGGAGAATGAAATGAAGCTTCAAATTCCAGACGAAGGACTTGACTCAAACACAGAGAGGGAAGTTGTTTCATTTTTTAATGAGCTTGACATAGGAGAAGAACTATGCTCGTGACTCTAGGTGTAATCCCTAAACCCCAGTTTCATTTTTTAACGAGCTTGACACAGAAACATGAACTATGCTCATAACCTCTGTTTCATTTTTTAACACGGTTTCCACAAAGACGCAAAACTATCCTCACAATTGGTTTCATTTTTTAATGAGCTTGAATTCATAAAACCATGCTCAAGGATGGTTTCATTTTTTAATGAGCTTGAAATTAGAAAACCATGCTCAAAGACCTCTGTTTCATTTTTTAACGAGGTTGCCTCAGAGACGTAAAAACTATCCTCGGAGATTCTCTTCTTGATCATGGATTCCAAGAGGACAATGCTTCAGAATGACACCATGTCAAGGGACAAAACTTGGTCATGGTTTCCAAGAGGTCTTCACTGGAAGGAAGAAACACACTCTGGAAGGACACCATGTCAAGGGTTGTGATAGGAGTAAAGAGATCAGGCTCTAACAATCCTATCGAAGAGATCACCATGTCAACTACTAGATCTAAGTCGTCAGAAGTTGAAGCCATGGGCGACAACGCCACATAATTGACCTGTGGCGAGGGTTATACCGTCTGCATATAAGAACCCTTTAGGGAGGCAATTCAGTCGGGGTCGATGAATGAAAGTTGATCAATAGTCACAACTTGTCCATCGTGAGGAAAATATATCACACGAAAAAGAGTGGACACAATAGCTTTCATGGCATAGACATAATCTCGCCTAAGGAGTAAAGAAAAATCCAAGGGGTCTTGGAAAACCATGACATCAATAAAGACAATTTTCCCTCCCAAAGTTACAGGAAATTGAGGAAGGGTCCCTAAAGGTTGACTGGTTCTTCTGTTAAAATCTAACAAATTTTGCGTAACCGGGGCAAGTGGAGGACAACCCAAAGCTTGCCAATCAAAAGAGGACAAAATACTAATGGATGCACCTTCATCTATCCGTGTCTGAGGAACGTCTCAACCACAAACTTGTACTGTAATCTGGAAATGAATGTGAGAGGGAAGACGATGTCTCGTTAGCACACCCCAATCAAAATGGATGGCCTCATAATTTGGAGGGGGTTCCACGGGAGAAGGAGGAATAGCCCCCGACATGGTAGATTCTGTATCAACGAGAAAAACATGGGCAATATCGGGTTTACTCTCTAGCAGGAGAGTAGGGTCGACCGATGGGGAGATTAGATCGAACACTTGGGTTTCATTCTCCAAGGGGAGAATGGGGTCGACAGGTGGAAACATATCAACCTCTTTGGTGTCACTCTCTAATGGGAGAGTGAGATCAACCGAGGATGGGATTGGATCAACCACTTGGTCTACTGGTTCAACCAAAGACGTGACCATATTGACCACTTGATCAACCAGACTGACCGGCGGGGGAACCGGATTGATCATTCCATCAACTACAGGTGGTTTGAGAGAAATCTTGCGATAAGCAGCTGGAAGTTGAGGCTGTAAAATAGTCATGTCTTCCAGGAATTTCAAGGCTTCGTCCATACAAGGGAAAATGTGAGTTAGATGGCTCCCTTTGCATAACATGCACGGGAACTTGACTCTACTTTTCTTCTTCCCAACAATATCGTGACTAGTTGACGGGAGGTCATCAACATGTTGTTCAGAGGCTGACGACATGGGTTGGTCAGGGTGTGTAGACCACACTTCTATAACCTTGGATAGACCAGGGAAATCCTTAAGAAAATGGCTACCCTTACAAATCCTGCAAGGGTACTTGGGCTTACGAGTTGTTTGGGTGATCTTGACATCATCAACACTCCCAACACGATTAACAGTAACTGGTTGTTTTCCAACATGTTTTACAGTGGTTGGAGGTTTTGACCCTTGTTTATCTTTCTTTTCTTATTCTTATTATTCACCAAGTTACTAGCTTCAGAACTTTCACTCGACGAAGAAGATGAAATGGAAGACGACCTTGCAAGCGAAGAAGGCGAAGAATACCTTACTGGTGAAGAAGGTGAAGGATCAACATGAGGTTGATGCTCTTGGGGGGAAGTGCTTACGACTGAAGCACTTAATGCATTCAGGATTACCTGAGTGGAAAACAACCATACTGGTAATCCAATTGTGAGACCTGGAAGGCTCAAAGTAGCAATGTGAGGAGGACCAATGTTTCTGTAAGAAGGAAAAACAAAAGGTTCCCCTAGAGTAGGGGTTCCTTCATTAGTCATTTCAGGAACTGTCTGCTAGGGAAATCAAATAACACATGCTAAAAATCTAGGAAGCAAGCAAACAAACAAAACCTTCTCACAATGAACACACTAGTTGGTGATAAAATCCAACGTCACGGGAACAAAGTAAGAAGGGGCTAAGATAGAGCGGGTGGAAAAGTTACGTTGATGACCTGCTTAATGGACTTACACCCTGGTGCAAGCTCCCACACATAATCCTGGGTATACCCTCCAAGGAGTCCGAGTAAGTTTGGCCAATGTCGATTCTAGGTACTATGAAGACTTTCCCTCCACAGTCACCTTGTGTAAAGACCCTAAAGAGATAGGCCACTAAGGTTACCAATCACTACAATGATGCCTGGGGAAACAATTGACAGTTCGATCCACGCGCAAGGGTAGGGTATCTAGCCCGAAATCATCTTGAAAGGATTCCACTCATCATTGTGGGTATACCTCTCAAGCGACCCCCATAATACACGTAATCTCTACACCAAGACCAACAAAGAAGGGTGAGTAACTCTGCCATTCTCAATGCGACCTAGTGATTGACCCTTGTGTGAGAAGGGCTTCCTAGAAAAAAAAATAGTAAGTGGATTTAACTCTCCCCATCACAAGATACTATGTTTGTTTGCAGCTTTGGAAAGTTATCTTTCACACCTATTCCAAAGCCCTACGACTAATCCAATGTAGGTTTGCTGCCAGAAAAGATAAAAATGTCTAATCAATTTTTATAAGCGCTTTATTTTATGGCTGTTGTTACTCAAAAGGAAAATGGCATGAACAATATGGTGTTTTGACCGACTCAAAAGTTATGCAAAGAGATGAAGATGCAATATTTTAATTTCGATGAAAGCTATGCTATGAGAAGGAGAAAACATTTATCATTCCCAGATGCACAATGTCCCAAAATCTTAAAACTCATCAATATCAATATTCTCAAGAAATGAGCAAAAAAGACTGTACACCAATGCACGATTCATGGCCCCCCTCGGCCATGAGGGGGAATTTTTTTCATAATTTAAGATAAAAAAATGCCAAGAATCATGCAATTCTGCTACTTCAAATGCAAGGATGCCCCCAATCCAATATAAAGCAAGAAATTAAATCTTTTTGTTTCAAAATTTCACTAAAAGCAATAATGAAATTTGTTAAAACAAAGAAACCCAAACTAAAAGTTTTCTTTTAAAGCGAATTATTTAGAAGAAATGTGATCTTTCCCTAAACAATTCTAAAGAAAACACACACTTTTTAATTGAAAGACACTCAAAGCAAGAGACTAATCCTTCAAAACCAAACAAAGCAAAGATGGCTAAAAGCAACTCAAAGAATTCCAAGCAGAAATTAAACAGATCAATATAGGCTCCAAAAATTCAATCTAGTTGATCAAAGCAAAACTGGGCATCAAAAAGACAGGAAGACCTAATCCAAAACTTTTACAAATGAGT
This sequence comes from Picea engelmannii, assembly GCA_009831015.1. Classification (NCBI taxonomy): domain Eukaryota; kingdom Viridiplantae; phylum Streptophyta; class Pinopsida; order Pinales; family Pinaceae; genus Picea; species Picea engelmannii. The sequence continues at coordinate 141,187 of ML820171.1, forward strand.
TCGCAGCCTGGTAGTGGGGTGCAGTGCGAGAATTAGGGATTCTCGTAGTCTAGATACAGGTAGAGTGCGAGAAGGTCACATTGAACTGAACAATAGGGTGTGAACATCAATGATTCTCATAGGCCACAGAGAGGTACAATGCGAGAAGGTTTGTAATCAAGAAAAATTTGGAAGAAGGACAAAAATTTTGAGTGAACTTTTAGATCTAGAGAGTCTGGATGGATCTCCCACAGACTCAGAGACCAGAAAACAAGCAATCAAAGCAAGGGAAACTAGACTAACTAGGAGACAATCCGTTCCCCAGTGGAGTCGCCAATCTTGTTATCGGATAAATCAGTAGGTGCAGACACTAACTGATCTCCCTAGATCCACCTGGATCTAGAACAAAATAGGATAGAACATGACACTTTCCTTAAGTTTTAAATATTGAATTTACTAACTAAAGAGGGATAGGTGACATACCGTTTAAACGTCGCTTCCTCTCGCCATCACCATCCTAGCTCCGTTCCAACGCTCATACAATGATGAACTTGCAAAAGAATGCAACCAACCAAAGTGATAGTAATAACATAAACTCAATATAAACCTATGTATGTGATCAAGGAATCATACAATAAAACACAAGAAGCTTTATAGGAAATAATCATATTATTGTATCATATTAAATGTGAAAAAGAGATTACAACCATGGCCTTGATGTCGTAAGGTCCCTTCCAACTGTCCTTCGTTCCCCACACACTTCCATTCCAAGAATTCTGAGAGCACAGATATGATAATATTCATAATCTATCTTGACAAAGGAAAAACTCAAAGACACTCCAACCAAGCTAATAATTCCAAGCCAAATCCAACTTAGCCCTTCTCCATGAGAGCTCCTCTCCTTTTATAAGCTGAAGAAGATAAGGTGAGGAGGTTAGGATGATCCCACTAAATCATGAAAGCGAGTAAGATCCAAACCATTCAGATGCCACCTCACCATGGAAGTTTCTCCTTCTAGAAGATTCGAGAAAACGCTCGTTTTTCCCACGTGTAAGCATTCTCACACCTTGCCTATAGAGCAGACTACAAACTTCTCACGACCTAGATATGATGCAGCCTGCGAGAATCAGGCATTCTCACACCCTAGCTATAATGCATCCTACGAACTTCCTTTTTTATAGGGTTTTTACAAAGGAAAATGCAATTTCTTTTCTCAGGAAAAGTTCTTCTCCCTTCCTTCTTCAGAAACTCAGGCTATTGACCCCTTTAAAGGAAACATACAGGTTTACATCATTAATGGTCATAAGGATGACAAAAATAATGTGTAACACCTCCTTAGAAGAAGTTGAAGTAATTGTTAAAAGCCCCAGGGAAATCCCCTAGGACGAATGGCTTCCCTCCTGAATTTTTCCAGGTAGGTTGGCCGATTCTTGGCAACGATATTTGGGAAGTGGTGTAAGAATCTCGTAAATATAAATATATCCTACATGCCTTCAATGCCACCTTCATCACTCTAATATCTAAGATCAAAGGAACATGTTCAACAAATAAGTTTCACCCCATTTCGTTATGCAATTCCATTTATAAAATTATTTCTAATATGATAGCCTCTAGGCTCAAACCTATCCTCCCTCTCATCATTTCTTAGGAGTAGGGAGGATTTATAGAGGGCAGGCAGATCCTGGATGGTATTATAGTATCCCACAAAACTATTCATTCCCTCAAGGTGTCAAAACAAGCGGGAATGATGATGAAACTGGATATGTCTATGGCCTATGATCGGATGAACCGAGACTTCCTTCATAAGATGATTTTATCTTTTGTCTTTGGGGAAGACTGGGTGGCTTTGGTTATGAATTTGGTCTCTACAACCTTCTTATCTATCCTGGTGAATGGATCCCCCTCCTAGAAGTTCAATGTTTTGAGAGGTCTCAGAAAGGGAGACCCTATGTCCTCTTTACTTTACATAATCCCGGCAGAAGGTTTGGGTTGCAACCTTTCCTATGCTAAAATATAGGGGGAGATCAAGGGCTTAACCCTCCTTCAAGGGGTAGAGTCTCTGTCTCATCTTCAGTTTGTGGATGAAAATATTCTAATGGGAACACCTATGGTAAAAGAAGTGGATTATTTCAAAAAAATCATGGACCTATTTAATCTTGCTTCTGGCATTGTCATTAACCATGAGAAATCCCATATGTTTTTCTTTAACACTCCCCCCATTATTCAACAAAATCTGGCCACCTTTCTTGGTTTCCAAACCTCTTCACTCCCAGTTAAGTATTTAGGAGCTCCCCTTCTGTACAAATCTCTTCAAGACCCTTCCTGGGAGGTTATTATGGCCAAACTAGAAGCTAAACTGAGCAGTTGGACTCATCGTTCTCTTTCCTTGCCAGGATGTATCCACTTGATCAAGTATTTTCTCTCAACCCTTCCCATTTACCTATTCTTTGTTCTAACTTCCCTGTTGAATTATGTCAAAAAATTTTGGACCCTCCAACACAAGTTCCTGTGGGGTGGACCGTCAAAATAAAATAAATGACCTTTGGTGGCGTGGGACACTCTTGGTAAACTAATTTCCAATGGGGGAACTGGGCATTAGGGACCCCCAGGTTTCCAACAATACCCTAGAAGTGAAACTTTGGTGGATATGGATCAAGTCTCCTTCAACCGTATGGTCCAGGATGTGGAGGAATAAGTACGTCCTCAGAATTCCGCTTCATAGCTTAATCAAAGCTGACAAAAACAAAAATGGTTCTCTAATTTGGAATAATGCATAGAGAAACCATGTTTTGGTTTAATCTCAGTGCTTTTGGGAAGTTCATAATGGGTGTTCAAACCTCTTCTAGGATGACGTGTGGGATCAACATCCAATATTAGGGGATGACATCAAGTATAAAATCCTATGGATTTCCATGGAACGAGCCAACTAGGTGAAGATGCACCATTACTGGACAACTAACCAACCAAGTTGTAATCCTTTCATAAGAACTTGGAATCCTTTATACGAATGACCAATTTAGCGGAATGAACAGACTAAATACACGGGCTCGAAAATATTGCAAGAGCGCCAGGGTGAGGTCAGAGATGAGGCATACATGATCAGATGGGGCTGATGAGGAGATGGAAAATTTAGAGTAAAAGAGGCCTACTTATCCTTGTAGGACCCAGGGGTCATCCAAAACCACCCTATATTGGGGAAAATTTGGTCGAACTCCCTCTGGCCTAAAAATTCTTCTTTTCTATGGTTGGTTGTGAATATAAGGATTTTAACTTGGGACCGTCTCCTTTGCAAATGATTTGTAGGCCCTTCGATATGTGCTCTATGTCTTGAAACAAAAGAGACTCTCGACCATCTTCTGGGAAACTGAAAATTTACAATGTAGCTCTGGGATCAAGGGGCGACTAATTTCAGAAGAAAAGACTTGAAAAAACACAATGTGATAGGAACTATAGAATTTTGGAGTTCTAACCCATTCAACAACCCCATCATCAATAGAGCCTGGGAGATATTTCTAGGATTTCTCATGTGGAATGTGTGGAAAGAAAAGAACCAAATAATTTTCAAAGAAAAATCCCTTACCATGACCCAAATTTAGGAAATCATCTGCATCAATATGAAATAATCCATCAACGCAACTCCATGGTCGAGCCAAGATATCTAGATAGAGTTGTTTGAGGAAACCATATTCATAAACTGGAATATGGGGCCCTGTCTCAACCATAATTCTCTGGTTCTGAAAGTGGTGAAAGCTCGGATTCATGACCATTGGATTCCTCCCCAGGTTGGTTTTATAAAACTAAATTTTGATGGTGCGACTAAGGGGAATCCCGACCCGGAAGGAGCATGAAGATTCTTTAAGGACCACAATGGAGAATTAATCCTTCTATATGCATCTAACCTTGGGATATCAATGAATAATGCAGTTTAATTGGCAGGGCTTCGTCGAGGAACAACACTAGCCAAGGGTCATGGCTTCTCGACCTTGTCGAAAGAAGGTGACTCCTAACTAATTATCAGAGGCCTCCAAAAAACATTGAATGTGGTGAAGGATGATAAGGTTTCTCATAATTGAAGGCTTAGCCATGGTCTCTTTGAGCTCGGGGGAATGGCTACCTCTTTAATGGCCATCATCCCAAAATAGATAAGAAGAAAGGAAAATTTGGTGGCCGACTGCATGGCCAACCTCAGTGTCACGTTGCAGGAGTCACATCGAATTTGGTGATCGTGTCAGACAATTGGATTAGGTTGATGGAAAATTGGCATGGATTGTTGGCTGTCATTGATGTCAACCATTGGAGAGTGATATTGTAGATTGATGTCAACCCTTACTAATTGATGTCAACCCTGGGAGAAAGTCTAGTAGTGAATTCCGGTAGCCCAAAGGTTTGGGTAATGGACCCAAGGTTGTTTCATGTATAATGGTATGAGTTTTAATATATTTGAAGGCAAGACTATTATATATGTATAGTACATGTCATTCCATTTCTGGTGGTATGTGGAACGTCACATAACTCCTCACGGTTAGAGAGTTATGACCATGACGAGTTGGAGAACCCAGGTTTGGGTAATGGACCCAAGTTTGTTTGATGGATAATGGTACAAGTTTTGATATATTTGTAGGAAAAACTATTATAGATGGACAGTACATGTCATTCCATTTCCATTGGTATGTGGAACGCCACATAACTCCTCATAGTTAGAGAGTTATGGCCATGTGAAGTTGGAGAACCCTCATGAGTCATCTAGAAACCCCAAAAGGTCAAAGTAGTCAAAGTGGTTTAAGAGATTTTAGAAGGTAAATAATACAGTGACGTAATGAGTGTACTATAAGTCAAAGTGAATACAAAATAAATTATTTAAATAATAAAGTTAATGGAGAAATTACTAAGTGGATAAGTGGTTAGAAGTGGGTTAGCCCTAAAATAAGGAAAGTGGTTTAAGATGGTTAGAAGGTAACCCCTTGAGGTAAAGTGAAGTGATGAGTGTACTATAATTCAAAGTGGATAAAAAATAAATTATTTAAATAATAAAGTTAATGGAGAAATTACTAAGTGAACAAGTGGTTAGAAGTGGGTTAACCCTAAAATAAGGAAAGTGGGTTAAGATGGTTAAAAGGTAACCCCTTGAGGAAGCTACATGAAAGTATAAATAAGAGGCAAGGCTCTCTCATTTTAATTACACTTGAGCATATTGAATATCTACAGGTGACTGAGTTAACCAAAAGATATCTAAGCCGAATTTCAGAGGGAAGGTGAAGTAAAGAAGGCTGAAATTCAAGGGAGGACACATTCTTTTGATGATGCTTTCTAAGTTACACTTCGTGGAAAATAGGGTTAGTGGTTAGTCTTGAAACTAGTCTAAAACAAGTGTTTCGGGTAAAAAGCGTCATAACTTATTCATAACAGATCCAAATTCAGTAAGAACAAATGTGTTGGTTAGAGTATAGTCTCTATTATGCTGTGTAAACGTTTTAGATCTATACAAAAAACATTCGGTGTGGGGCACGCTCTACAAGTTCTCTCTCTAGAATAAGTGAGGATTCAACAAGGTATGCCATTTTTTATATAACTCCTTTTATGAGAGATTCCAAGTAGTGACACCTGGAGGAATTGCATAAAACACATTGAAGAACATTGTGTACTATTTTCAAATCTTTATTCATTATAGGTACATAGTTATGATTATTTCAAGTTAGGGTTGTTGACTGATAAAAAACTAGTCATGTGAGACTAAAGTAAAGTTTGATGAAAATGCTAGTCTCTTGTTGTTAAAGTTAAAAAAGTTTTGCAGGTATGTGATCATATACACCAGGTCTATTAAAGAGTTACAAATCAAATTTGGATGATGAAATTGATGAGAGATTTTGGTTGAGGTACATGTTGGGTACATGGTTGAGACAAGTAGTTGATGGGTTGACACATGCATGGGGTGGAAAGTTGATGATGTTGGTACATCTTGATGAGTCATAGTTGATGAGTAGTAGATACATGATTGATTCATACTTGATACATACTTGGTACTTGGTACATGATTGCTACATACTTGGTACATACGTTTATGAGTGGAACGTTCCTTCCCCCAAAAAGGTCGAAAGGAACCTTGGTTGAAAGATCTGATTTAGATTTAATGTATCTACCTTTTGGGTCTCTAGGTTTGTTCATGAAAAGAAACAAAAACAAAAAGAAAAACTACCATTGGGTTTGGGGGAACCTGCAATAGCAGATGCGCAGGTTCTTACCTCTTGTCTTAAAGTTCCCTCGCCACCAAACTAATGCTAAGGTTTTAGAAATGATCTAATTCCTAACTATTTCCTACCTTGAGACAACTCCCCGACAACAATGCCAAAAATGATGGGTGTTCTATATGCACTAAAAACACACTAAAAACCCTCAATTAAATTGTCAACCCGTGGTAAGTAAACTTAGATTTGTAGCAATATATATGCCAAGGTAGAAAGGCTGGTAGTATATTCTAACTAAGGAAATGTGCTATTGAAGGGCTAATCTACTCAAGCACGCACTACTAATGATCAAACTCTACTAATAAACTTAAACTATTTACCCTAAGTAACTTTTGAACAAAGGATTGATGGATAGTCCTAAGAAAGCAAATGAAAACCCTACTTAAAGAAAATTAACTTAATCATGACAATAAGCAAAAATAAACTATCTATTTAATCTATCTAATGAGCAATAACAACATAAAACTACTTTAATTAACCTACTCAAATTCAATAAGCAACTATCCTATTAAAGCAAGTAAATAGACAGAAAACTACCCTATCAAAGCAAGTAAACAAACAAACAATCAACTAACTAACCTATGATAACTTCTACAACAAGTAAACTAATCAAAATTACTCAATAAACAACTAATAAAACTAATAAGCAAGTGAACTCTATTCTTAAATTAAACTTCATAATTACTTCTAATTTACGAAATGAAATCTTAATCTACTAAATTCAAAGAATCAACAAATACTCTTTATTCTATGGTAAGAAAACTATTCTTTAATCTACCAAAGAAAGAAGACTATTCTAATCTACAAAAGCAAGGAAACTATCTTCTAATCTATGAAAGCAAGAAAACTCAAATACAATGTTGATGGTTATGTCTCCAGTGTCTTATGATATCACGATGACATTTAACAATTAACGATAACTCAAGAGGGATACACTTAATATTGACTTCGATAGCAAAGTGAAAAGTGTGAATTAGACAATCTAATGGGAATTTAGCCAATTATAGAAGCAACATCAACTATCCTGCATATCCATGTGATTATTGAATCTATGCATTAATCATCAACAGTATAAAAACACTATTTTAGTAAATTCAATTGCATTCTATGCTAATTAAGAAAATTCATACTACTTAGATTCATAACTCGAAACTAAACTCAATAATCAACTTTAAATTAAAATTGCAACCTAGATCTAAAAAGGAAATTGCATAAGGTAAACTAAACTAGTCCTATTTTAACAATTCAAATTGCAAAAGAGGAAATACTCATAAAACATAAATTAAATACTATTTCAGCACATGACAAAAAATTAAATGAGCAAATTGAATGACAATTTAAATAAGCAAAACTAAGTAGCAGCTAGATAGACAAACTAGAATTAAAAGCTAAAAACTAATAACTAGCCATCCACTGAAACCTTGTCAAGGAAATCATAAACTAAAAACTCTGTTTTAAACTCCGTTTTTACACTCTATTTCAGCATAAAGAAAACCTAGCTATCACCTAATTATGCACAAGGTTAGTATCTAATCTTGCAAACTTATCTCCTATCAACTAACATATCATTGCATATTAACAATAGCCTCCATAATAACCTGCAAAACTGAACTAAACTAATTAAATTATAAACAACAAGTTATATAGTAAAGAAGCATAATGAAAAACTCATGTACATGAAATGAGTAAAATGACAACTACACTATTTAATGCACAAGAAAACTAATTGGATATTCACCTAGACTGTTGGTGCCCCCCCCAACAAGTCGTGGATAATCTTTAAAGACGAACCATGAGCTCAATAACACGAATTCAACATTAAAATAAAAAACACAATCTTTACACAGTTTTAACAAAATGTATATGAAAATAGAAAAAACATAGATGAATTGTCTTTTTCTCTCTAACACTCTTTTTCTGACCATTGAGGTGGTATTTATAGGTTTACAAGCTAAGAGTTTGACCATTGGAAGGGTTGAACTTCTCTTAAAACAACAAATCGCTTTTAATGCGCCCTAACTGTCGGTGGCTTGGAGAAATAAGCTGATCCAATAATCGCCCAACATAACAACCCAAATTGAGTTGTCAGAAGCTCAGTAGATGGAGGCCATGAGCACAAGAAAAACCCATGTCTCTGATTTTCCCATCGCTGGCCGCCGATATGCTAACTGCCAAGTCTCCAATGGTTTTTGTGCAGGACAGAGTGCCGGATGGAGTACCAGACTGAGTGCCGGATGGAATACCGGACGGAGTGCCAGATGCAAAAATGAGCTGCGATTTTTCCCTGTGACACACAAAATGCGAATTAGTTTCCTAGAATCATAAAAACATGCTGAATTACACTCAAAAGCCATCATAAAAAATGAATCATGCATACTTGGTATGGATCATAGCGATTTGACACAAAATCTCTTCAAAAATCTTCAAAACAGGAAAACAAATATACATATTTGGCCAAAAAGGATCTAATTAACGTCATTAAATCAATCATATCACGGGCCCAACATTACCCCCACACCTAAGATTTTTTAGGTCCCACTGCAAACAAAAATAAATTTCCCCTCATGACTAATCTTGTTGAGGAGGATCAACTTTAGAAGATTCTCCTTCTTGTCGTGAAGATTTGGTATTGTGGATCTTGTGTTTCTTTAATTGTGCCTTGAGGTTGCGATTGGCTTTGGTCATGTCATCAACCAACCTTTGAAGGGAATTCACCTTTGCTTGGAAGACTGCATTATCATGGTGAAGATGTGTGTCCATAATCTTCCTATCTTCCAACTGTTGCAATAGCTGAAAATTATCTTTTTGTAGCTTCTCAATGGATGGAGCAGGATCAATTATCTCAGAGGAAGGCATAGATCCTTTGAAAGATGTAGAGTGTTTTCCATTCTAAGGATCTGGGGTAGGCATCTGTGAGGTAGGGTAATAGGGAGTTGATGAGGAGAAGTCGGTTCATATTTTGTCTTCCTATGAGGCTCCAACTCATCTGCAGACACTTCCCTAAATATTTTGTGAGGACTCTCGAGATCGAAGGACACTTGGATAGGGTCCGAAGTAGTCAGGGGTTTTGCATAAGGTTTCCCTCTTGTGCTCCGAGTGCTCTTTCGAAAGCGTCCTCTATTAAATCGATTAGATCCTCTCCTATTTGTGGGAATTGTAGGAAAGTCTTTTTGAATTACTTCTTGGAGATTTTTGGGTGTAGGATCAAGAGATATTGAAGGGATCGAGGGGTTAACAATGGGCTTCTTGGTCTTTTTGCCCGATGAGGCTGCAGGGGTTTCAAAAAGCTTCTTGGATTTTTGTTTGGGTAAAGAAATGGATTGTGCAGGAGGGTTTGGAGTCCTTGGAGAGTGGGGTTTGGATGGAGAAATAGTCCTTAGATCCAATGTATTTTTGCTAGTCTTGATTGTCAAGTGAGGGTTTGCAAATTGATAAATGAATGCATCCCAAGTTTTCCCCTGTTTTTCTAATTCGGCTAAAACAAGGAGTTTGATAAGGCCATGATGAAAGAGGATGTTGTGGGGGTTGGTTACATTGTTCCTCACTTGAAAAGACATCTTCTCCAAGCTCTTTAAAAAGTAGAAGGGAAAATTCAATGGTTTATTGAACTGAAAGTGGGCTAACAATCTAAAGTGATAGGATTTAAAGGTGGAAGATCTACCTTCACATGTGATCAACCCGGTGATGACTATGAGAGGGCTGATCAACTCCTCTTTTATCCACTCCTTGGAGTATCCTTTAGCTCCAGAGATGTTCTGTAATTCTGGTTTAAAAATCCTGTTATAACTCGATTGCAGCAGCTGGTGGTTTTTAAACCATCTATCTCCCACTCTTGAAAGCTTCGTGGTTGCGGCTATGGATTCCTCTGAGACCCCAAAGGTGATAGACCCCACGTGTGCTATATTCCCATCAAAACTGAGGGAAAATTGCATTGATATTCCATCGTCGTAGCCCTGCAAGTGGGATAAAAAAGGCCCCCAACCTGGGCGCAAAAATACGTCCCTGCACTGTGCAAAATCAGGGATGGCGAAAAGGTTTGCATAGGAAGACAGTTCATACCATTTGGGCATGGTGATGGTGTGAAGAACTAGACATAGGGAAAAATTCACCAAGAAAAGGTGTTATCGGGCCAAGAAATGACACGATTTGAACATAGGCCGAGCACAATTTGAACAGAGGAACAAACAAACAGAGGATGAGCACGTTTTAAAAAAAGGGGAGAATGCAAATGGTAGAGGTGAATTGGAATAATGGGATAACCCAATTCCATTTTTGAATGCACCTACGGTGGAATTGGTTGCACACATGTGCGCACGAGTTTCCATGTGTGAGAAATTCAAATTTGAAGGCTCGTTTTTGGGGGAAATCTTAATGATACAAAGTTAGATCAATGTCCAAGTCTTTTGACTTGGACATTTGATCATGAAAATGTCTAAGGTTTGCATCTTCAATCTTGATTGCCATAAACTAATTCAATTAAATGTCATTGAATCCTGGTTGCCTGAAATTGTGGATTGTTACTGGTGTATATTGTCATATGGCGCTTCGCTCGACACCTCATAAATCACTTCATACGACACCTCATACGACACTCCATATGGTACCTCTATGCTAAATGAATTTTTACCTTCTGTAATGGATAGCCTGCAATCTTGGAATGGTTTTGACAGTCATAGTGATTAAGAGTAGAGACATAGTGTTCTATTATTATTGATTTTTCCACCATGCTTCTCAATCCACTCACATAATGCATGTAATTTCAATCCTACAATGAACATCCTGTAATGAAAATAAACCAATAGTGTGGTCTATTAAGGATATGTACAACAATTTATAGCACACAGGAGATTAGCATTTCCAAAATAAAATGATTGCTGATGTAATAACCTGCAATACATGAATTTTTACAAAGACTTACTTCTCTAGGTAATGATAATTTTTCAACTCATGAACCCCTCCCCCACACCTAAGTATTGTGACACCTCATAATAAAAAATATAGGAAACCAATCAGTTCTCCCAATAGCCGAAGATTTACAGTTTGTTAAGTGTAGAGATAAATTTCACAGATTGGTCTGACAAGATGGTTAGAAGATGGCCCCACCTATAGGATAGAACATCCTGCATATAGATAAGAAGAGGTAGGCGAGAGAGTTTCAAGATAGTCTCAAAGTTAGTTCCCAATGGAAATTTTATGGACTTCATTAACCTTATCTTAACCATACATACTTCATGTCAACTTTGTCTACAAGTAATTCCATACATCAGGACAAGTTTAAATTTATTATTTATTTTTTGTCAGATTACCATCCTCTCTAGGTAGAATGCTCCACTGCCAGCAAGCCTGTTCAGTACTCCGACGGGTTTACCTAGTCATACCACAGGCCAATACCCACTACCAACAGACCTGTTCAGTATCCCGACGGGTTAGCCACTTACACCCTCAAAGAGTGGCCCTCCATCTTTTAATATTTTAGTATAAGATTGATTTATGCAAGAAGATGGGGGGACAGTTCTGAAAACATTTTTTTTTTTTTCAATTGGGATGGTATTTATGTTAGAGGATGACTTTCTGTTATATATTCCTTAGTGATTGTCCTGATGTAAGGGGTACTTAAGCAGACATGGCCTATCTAAAGATATGATATAATCAATCTTTTTAGTGTGTAGTGGATGGTACCATTGAGAAAGAACATAAAGGTATCTCTAGGCTCAACTCACTTTCTTCTTTTGTAGTTATTGTGATGTTTCCATTGAGAAAGAACAGAAAGGTATCTCTAGGCTCAACTCACTTTCTTCTTTTGTAGTTATTGTGATGTTTCCATGACTAATCTCTAATCAGAACTCCTTGTTACTTTTTAATAAAGATACTTTACTCACTTACTCAAGTTTCTTAGGAAAACTGTACGAGAGACCTCTAAGCTAGATGATTATGGTATCACTTCCTTATATAGTGGTGGAGATTTTCAAGAGCAACTAATTTTTAAAATTCCTTAATAAAAAGAGAAGATGATTTTTTTTGCAAAAATATGGCTAATTACAACAAGTCAATATTCATTTGATGCTTAGTAGACAACAAGGTTCAAGTGTAACAATGTTTTGAAGAAAAATCCTTCTTTACATTTCTTTGAAACTGTCTACTCCTGGTGAAATAAATACCTACATAAATCTCTAGAATTTCTTATTAACAAAATTCAAAAACTATTTACATATGTACAATAGAAAATTCAGAAAACATTCAAGAACAAGGGCGGACTTCCCCATCTACTAAGGCCAATTCCTTGTCAGTTGACATGACCTGTAGAAATTCTTCTTTGGAAATGGGTTTATGATAAAATTTGAGTCGGTGTCCATTTACTACAAAGGAGACTTGTCCATCGTCAATTGTTTTGATTTTCACAGCTCCATTGTCATATACAGTGACTACCTCATAAGGCCCCAACCACTGGGTGGTGAGCTAGCCTTTGAAGGTTTTAAATCAGGAATCAAACAACAAAGCCCAATCACCAGGTTGGAAGTGTTTCTTCTTAATAAACTTGTCATTCCACTTGCTCCTCTGGTTTTGGACTAATATTGTTCATTGGATGGCATCTTGCCTGATCTCATACAGCTCACTCAATTGTAGGGCTCGTTGTTTCTGAGCCTCATCTAATTTTAATCCCAATTTTTTCTGAAATAAGGAAGGTCCTTACTTGGAATTTTATTGGTAGAAGTACTTGTTTCCTGTACACTAGCTCATAAGGGGTATGCCCAGTGGTGTTTCTCCAGGTGGTCCGGTAAGCCCACAAAGCCTCTAGAAGCCTATTATCCCAATCCCGGTGATGTAATTGAATAGTCTTGGTTAAGATATCTTCCAGAACTTTGTTTGTAGATTCTACCTGACCATTAGCTTGTGGGTGGTATGGAGAAGATTTACAGTGTTTAATCCCATATTTCTCTGTTAGCTCTCTCATCATCTTGGAAGTGAAATGAGTTCCTTGGTCTGTAACAATTTCATGAGGGAAACCAAAACGGGTAAATATGTCTTCATAAATGAATTCAACAACATAATTTTCTGTAGCCCTGAATAGGGATTTTTCCTCTACCCACTTGGTGACATAGTCTGTACAAACCAAAATATAGTTCTTCTTACGAGACATAGGCGAAATTGGTCCTACAAAGTCAAGGGCCCATTTTTTGAAAGGTTCTATCATAACTTGGGCGCGCAGGGGAATTTCGTCAGCTGACGTAGGTCTTCCTATCCTTTGGAAACTATCACAACTGCTCACATACTTAGAAGAATCTTTGAAAATGCTAGGCCAATAGTAACCTGAATGTAACACCTTATATGCTGTACGTTTGTCAGAAAAATGGCCATCGCATGGTCCATCGTGACAACTTCGTAGTAGTTTTGGTACCTCATCCTCTTGGACACATCTATGAATAATCAAATCAGGACCTGTACGAAAAAGGTCATGGCCAACCCAAGAGTAATTAGCACTTTGCGTGATAATTTTATGCTTTTCATGAGGTGAAAAATGAGATGGTAAATTCCTAGTAGCCAGATAGTTTTCCATATCCGCAAACCATGGGGCATTTACTGAGAGGGAAAAAAAGTTCTCGTCTGGGAAACTATCATCTACAAGAATATCATCATCCTCATTTTTTATTCATGAAATAAAATCAGCTACCAAAATCTCCTTTCCAGGTTGGTCAAGAACAGTGATATTAAACTCTTGTAATAGAAGGAGCCACCTAGTCACTCGACCATTAGTTATGGGTTTATTCATGAGAAATCTAATGGTAGAATGATATGTATGTACAAATACTTCATAACCTGTAATGTAATGATGAAACTTATTGATAGCATGAACTACTGCCAAGAATTTCTTCTCGGTAACTGTGTAGTTTAACTCGGTAGGGGACAAGTTATTACTTACAAAATAAATGGCATAGGACTGCTGGTCCTCTTTCTTCCCTAATACTCCTCCTATTGCGGTGTTGGAGGCATCAATAGATATGTGAAATGGGAGAGTCCAGTTGGGCTCTCTAAGAACTGGTTCCACAAACAATTTGACTTTTAGGGCTTCAAAGGCAGTTTGACACTGCTTAGTCCAAACAAAATCAACATCCTTTATTAACAATCCAAACATGGGTGTAATAATCTTTGTAAAATTTTCAATAAACCACCGATAGTACCCGACATGTCCAATAAAGATTCTCACCTCTTTCTGAGTTTTTGGGGGTGGATGTATGACGATGACCTCAATCTTTGCAGGATCAACTTTTATCCCTTTAGATGAAATATGATGTCCTAGAACCACTCCTTCTGTTAACAACATTTTACATTTTTTATGACTTAGAGATAGGTTCATTTCTTGGCATCTAATAAGGAATTTTTCTAAGTTATCTAAGGCTTCCTGGTATTTTTTTCCATAAACTGTGAAGTCATCCATGTAGACCTCCACACAATCATGAATAAGATCAACAAATATCCCTAGTACTGCTTGTTGAAATGTGGCAGGAGCATTACACAATCCAAATGGTAAAACCCTTTAGGCATAGGTGCCCCAAGGAAAAGTAAAGGTGGTCTTGTCCTGGTCCTCAGATGCTATGAGAATTTGATTGTACCTACTGTACCCATCTAAAAAGGAGAAATACTTCTTTCTAGATAGGGTATCCAAAACTTGGTCAATGAAAGGAAGAGGAAAGTAATCCTTCAGAGTGTCTTTGTTGAGTTCCCGAAAATCAACACAAACTCTCCATTTCCCGGTCACTTTCTTTGGAACCACTACAAGCGGGGAAAAAAAGAACAACACATGAAGGATGGACTATGTCTTATAAGGAACTTGGATCAATGGTTTGAGTTTTCTTTCTTCCAAATGTGCTATTATCCTCCTCCTCCTCTGATCTTGAGACATTGAAAAGACATCGACTTTTCCCTTGCCTTTTTGAAAAGGGTGGTGTAATGAATGGTGAAAGGTATTTCATTTTCAAAATGTTTGTTCAGTGATCTATACACGATTGATAGATATCTAGATATATACAAAGAGAGATAGATGGATAGGTATATATACACATTGAATCTAAGATATATGCACATCGAAAAACGAAGAGATCTATTCCTCCATGTTCCGAGATGTATCCATCAATCTATCCAGGTCAATCCTCCTCCCCACCATTCATTTTATTTAAGAAAATGATGATCATACTCGAGAATTACTCGATCTGTCGGAGATGGGATAAATAAATATGACATTTAATAATTTTTGGATCTCCTCTTTTACTATATCTTTGAGTGCTGGGTTCATCCTTCTTCGGGGTTGCCTAATAGGTATTACTTCCCCCTGGGTGTATATGTGATGGATGGATGTGTCAGGGTGTATACCCTTCATGTCAGTGTATTCCTAAGCGAATGCTCCTGTTTTTTCTTTAAGGATACTTACTAACTGTTTTTGTTGGTCTGCATCTAGTCCAGAGTTTATATGTAAAAATTTCCTTGGAATAATCTCATAGAGCATGGTATAAGACATGGAAGACTCATCTATCTTGAAGATAAAAGATGTCGAAGACAAAATGGATGGGTCCAATTCTTCCTAAAATTCTTCTCCAAACATATACTCAAATTGGGGAAAAGATTGTGGAAAATCAACACATGTGATAGCAAAAATGAACTGGTTTAGCACATTTTCTATTGTGTGCTCTTGAAGTGCCCAGACATGGTCACTTGGTTGGGCTGGAGGGTATATGGTGAGATTCTAAATAGAAAGTCCATTTGAGATGGTCATTTATCCCTCTCTACAACCAATAAATGCATTGGCTGTGGCTAACTAAGGCCTTCCTAAAATAATAGGATGGCCTTTGGTAGGATCTTTCGAGTGGATGACCAAAAAGTCTACTGGGTACTGCCATGAGGCTAAAGTAACTATGATATCATCCAAAATTCCTTCAGGTATAACCCTAGTTTTATTTTCTAATTCCAAAATGGTTGGGGTAGGTCTAAGAAGAGGTTGTAACTATAATTTCTCAAAGGTAGTAGCAGTCATAACATTTATGGCTTCCCCTAGGACTATGAGAGTGTTTCCAATGGAGACCTCATTAATGGTTATGGTCACTATGAGGTTTATTGGGTTCCCATATTTTTCTACCCTAGGCTACTCTGATATATACTCATAAAGTTCTCCTATCAAATGTACTGTAGGAGGGTCCTTCTTCTTCCTACTTGGCTTCTTAATACACAATTCTTTGACTACCTTACTGTAGATTGGAATATCCTTAATGGCTTGTAGAAAGGGAATTTTGACACAAATATTCTTCAATTCATTCAAGATGTCAAATTCCGGTCGGGTGGTAGGTTTCTTGATTACTAATCTTTCTGGATAAGGAGGGGCCTTCGTAATTTGTGAAGGTTCATTTGGGGGAAGCTTGGGTTCTTGGTCATTAGAAATAATAACATCTTCCCACCTAGTGTCATCCGTATGTTGTTTGATGGTTTCTTCTTCCTCTTCTTCCTGGATGACTACTGAAGGTCTCTGCCTGTCTAGAAATTTTCTCGACCTCAGTTGAATCTCCTGTAATGGAACATGAGTAATAACATATGTCGGGAAGGCCCACATCTCAACATTATGAAGACGTTGAGTGGGCCTATTATTGGGATTGGGCACTGGTTGTGCTTGTAATAATGTTGGTCTCGGGGAGCTTTCATTCTGATATTGTTGTGGTTGTTGTTGTTGTGGAATATGAGGTAAAGGTGGTGGAACAAAACCTGACAGGAGTTGCAGAATGTTCGATGGAAACTGAGGGTAAGGATGGTTGGACATAGGAACATGTGGATCTTGAGGGTTCCCTTGGTTATGACTTCCTCTCCATCCTTCAGGCCAAGGATGTTGGTACTGTGTAGACCAGTTTTTCCAACTTGGTGAGTTACACTGTTGTTGTTGTTGATAATAGGGTGGAACTTGAGATTGTGGATCTGGGTATGTGGCATGGTTCCTAGGATGCCATGGCCTCCTAGGTGCATAAGAGGATTCCCCATGATCCCCAATTCTATAGATGGCTAACAAATAGGGCAATGATGGACATTTTTCAGTTGTATGGTCTTCTGTGCAGAAGCCACAAACTGAAATGTTATCTAATGGGCATTCCCTTGAGGAATTCTTCCTCCTGCATCTTGGGCAATATATGCTCATTGCTTCATTTTCCTCCTCCTGTTTCTTTTTAATATTTAGGGTGTCCAACTGGGAACCTATTGTGCTTAAGATATTTGTCTTGAAGTTCTCTAAAAGGTTCCCTATCTCTGCTCTTCTGATACCACCTAAACTAACTGGTTTTAAGTTTCTATTATAAGGGTCCCTGACATTCTTTCCCGTTTTAGATCTACTCCTCAAGTAATTATTACACATTTCACCTATTTCAAAAAATGGTTTATGAGAGATGTCACATGATGCCATCGGGTTAATCATCTCTAGGTATTCTTATGAAATTCCCTTAAGGAAAAGAGCCCTATTTGCATTCTCTAGGAGATCATGGTATTTTGACTTATGGGAGATGTATGCAAACCGTTCCATATTGTCCTCGAGATTCTTGTCTTCTAATTGTTTGATTTTGAAAATATCGTTACGAGATTCTTTGGTCTTGCAGTAGTCTTGGTACTTTTTAAGAAATACATCTTTCATGGAATCCCAAGACCTAATACTGGATTCTCCAAACCCCATGAACCATCTTAGTGCAGATTCCTTGAGGATGGAAGGAAAGAGTTTTAGTTTCTGGGCATCTTGTAAGTAGTTGTATCTCCTACACAAGATGTTGAACTCAATTAGGAAGGTATCTGGATCTTTACTACTTTTACCATAAAAGGTGGGCAGTACTGAGAGGGGAATATTTTTCATATTGACATTTGGGGTGGTGTCCAAAATTGAAAACCCAAAGGTAGTTTCGGTTTGGTTTCCAACTTCTTCTTCCTCCCCATGTCTTACATTGTTGTGATCCCCCTATTCATCCATACTGGTTTTGTTTCCAAAAAGAGAGTACCTCGGTGGTTTTATCTTTGAAGAGAACAAGGTTTCCCTCTGATGGAAAGGTCTTCCTACTGTTTGAGTGTTTGGGACTCTACTCAAGCCGGTTGAGGTTATTGGTGCCAAAGTTTTTGTGTCAATTTGAGAGACAATTATGTTGGCTGAAATACCAAACAAAATATTCACTTGTTCAGGGTCTATGATGTCTTCAAAGTTGGGATCTCCTGGTGGTGGTGTAAAATATTCACTTGTTCTTTCCTATAGTTCTCCCATATCTTAGTCTGTTTAGAGACTACTTTAGCTCTTTGGGTTGAGCTAGCTCCTATTTTTCAGTATCGGTTTGTGGAATTTATGAATGGAACGTTCCTTCCCCCCAAAAGGTCAGAAGGAACCTTGGTTTAAAGATCTGATTTAGATTTAATGTATCTACCTTTTGGGTCTCTAGGTCTGTTCATGAAAGAAAACAAAATAAAAAATAAAAACTACCATTGGGTTTGGGGGAACCTGCTATAGCAGATGCGCAGGTTCTTACCTCTCGTCTTAAAGTTCCCTCGCCACCAAAATAATGCTAAGGTTTTAGAAATGATCTAATTCCTAATTATTTCCTACCTTGAGACAACTCCCCGACAACGATGCCAAAAATGATGGCTGTTCTATATGCACTAAAAACACACTAAAAACCCTCAATTAAATTGTCAACCTGTGGTAAGTAAACTTAGAGTTGTAGCAATATATATGCCAAGGTAGAAATACTGGTAGTATAGTCTAACTAAGGAAATGAGCTATTGAAGGGCTAATATACTCAAGCAAAGACTACTAATGATCAAAATATACTAAGAAACTTAAACTATTTACCATAAGTAACTTTTGAACAAAGGATCAATGGATAATCCTAAGAAAACAAATGAAAACCCTAGTTAAAGGAAATTAACTTAATCATGAAAATAAGCAAAAGTAAACTATCTATTTAATCGATCTAATGAGAAATGACAACAACAAACTACTTTAATTAACCTACTCAAATTCAATAAGCAACTATCCTATTAAAGCAAATAAATAGACAAGCAACTACCCTATCAAAGCAAGTAAACAAGCAAGCAATCAACTAACTAACCTATGATAACTTCTACAACAAGTAAACTAATCAAAATTACTCAATAAGAAACTAATTAAACTAATAAGCAAGTGAACTCTATTATTAAATTAAACTTCATAATTACTTCTAATTTACGAAAGAAAATCTTAATCTACTAAATTCAAAGCATCAACAACTACTCTTTATTCTATGGTAAGAAAAATATTCTTTAATCTACCAAAGAAAGAAGACTATTCTAATCTACAAAAGCAAGGAAACTATCTTCTAATCTATGAAAGCAAGAAAACTCAAATACAATGTTGATGGTTATGTCTCCGGTGTCTTATGATATCACGATGGCATTTAACAATTAACAATAACTCAAGAGGGATAAACTCAATATTGACTTCAATAGCAAAGTGAAAAGTGTGAATTAGACAATCCAATGAGAATTTATCCATTTATAGAAGAAACAACAACTATCTTTCATATCCATGTGATTATTGAATCTATGCATTAATAATCAATAGTATAAAAACACTATTCTAGTAAATTCAATTGCATTCTATGCTAATTAAGCAAATTCATACTACTTAGATTCATAACTAGAAACTAAACTCAATAATCAACTTTAAATTAAAATTGCAACCTATATCTAAAAAGGAAATTGCATAAGGTAAACTAAACTAGTCATATTTTAACAATTCAAATTGCAAAAGAGGAAATACTCATAAAACGGAAATTAAATACTATTTCAGCATATGACAAGAAATTAAATGAGCAAACTGAATGGCAATTTAAATAAGCAAAACTAAGTAGCAACTAGATAGACAAACTAGAATTGAAAGCTAAAAACTAATAACTACCCATCCACCGAAACCTTGTCAAGGAAATCATAAACTAAAAACTCTGTTTTAAACTCTATTTTTACACTCTATTTCAACATAAA